>CALYDF020001553.1:42429-117033 GCA_944474145.2 Dicrocoelium dendriticum
TAATGCTAATTTTGACCAGGCTATTGTTGTCGTCTGGTTACTGTATCACATAATAGATAACTGATGTCAAAATTTATTTATATATATTGCATTGCAGGAAGTGGAACGTTATGTACTTTTTAGGAGAGCACGTATTTCAACCTCAGATACTCGTTCTGCTGTGATAGTCAAGCTGCAGCCAGATGGCGATAAATTGACTTAACCACTGGGAAAGTGCAATGGATGGTCGGCTGGATTTTATTGCGCACAGAAGACAAATTTCTCCTTAAGTTTAGTTTAGTTAAAACGACCAGAAATTTTATTTTTGTCTTCAAAAGCATGCTGGCCTTGTTAAGCCTTAACTTAAGTAGATTCATACACTGAATTCTACATTCAGATATGAGGAAAAGCACAAGTAAAATCGACCCAGTTATTTTGAGTTGTGTAGACTATAAAGCGAAAATTCGCCTTCAGTCTGTAGTTGCGTGTTACATGTGTGGTCTAATGCAGTTGATTTCAGAAATACATATTTCTGTCCGTGGAATCTGAGTAGCCTTAACTACCTTCCTCTGCGAACATATTGACTGTTGAAATGTTCTAATGCAGACTGCTCCCGCCGTCGCAAGTGTACGACGGCGTTGACCCTTGATCAGCGCATAAGAATATTATACACCATACTAAAGGCGCACCTGAGATCCAATTGCTGACCAGCTTAACTGCTTTGGGCCAGAAGGGAGCGGCGACGTTTTGACTCAGCCAACTTTGACAGCCCTCATCCACGTGATTGAACAAGTCCTGCGCTTCTTGATCAAGGTACACTGTTCCACCATTAAACTAATGATGCTTAATAAGCGTACAAAGATTAGCATTAGCAACTTGCAATTGTTTCTTATAAGAATCATTAGTTCCATTGAAAGTGTTTACCTTAGTGAATTTGTTACGAATTAAGTTTTAACTGCGGCCTAAAGAGTTCTAGTTAACCGCTAGGTAACCACCTCCCCTTTGGAAGATAGCCGTATGAATAGCTCTTACTTTCGTGATATTAACGCTAGCACTGGTTTAGGTTTATTATGAAAGGCCTATGAAATAAATTTATCTGGATATCCATTCGTTCTCAGCATAGTCAGTATGAACATTTGTTCTATATCCAGTGTTTGTCTCAAACGTATTCGCCGTGCTATAAATGCAAGACAGTGAACCACGTTGCGCAAATATCTCATAGGAACCAAGCTGTGGAAGTTCGTATGTTAAATAATCCATAGCTTTCCTTAGACCTAACGCTGAACGTAGCTATAAGGTCTCTAGTTAATAAAATATCGACATATGGTAGCGGATTGTTGGTTTCATTTTCCTCATTGCACTTTAGTTCTTTCAGCGCATCCAGGTACTTTCATGTTAGCTATATAGCTCTGGGAAGTAAGCGTCAACGCTAGTCTAGGGTTCCTTTTCAAACATAACTGGTATTTCATACAATTTTCAGTAATGACCTTCCTAAAATATGAGACCGGGATGGATTTGACAGTGGATCTCCAGTAGATACTACATTAGCCGGATAGATATTGTAGCTCAGCTCGTACATTATATTAATCTACAAGTTCCGACACGTATAGCACCGGTGGAATTTGGAAGCATCATTGCCTAAAGACAACTTAAATGTACACCATTCTTGGAATAGTGGACGAGTGTGACAAGCGCCTCGAACGATAAAGTTGCAATGGTGGCTAGACATGAAGAATAAGACTGATAAGTTATGCACTTGGAGGCAATTACCCAGTTGCAAAACCTGATTGAAAATTAACTCCATTAAACGGCATTTACTCTCTTGTCTAGCTAAGGTTCTGAGCGATTGTATCTTCGATGCGGATAGACAGGCCCAAATCACGATACATCGTTGATCAAACGGTTTAGTAAATATTCAGTGACTGCTAAAACAATAAGCGAAAGCCTCCAAAACTGAAATCCAACATGGGGGCATGTTACAACTGGCGTTTGGAAAAATGGAACACTCTATTTTCCGGTAGATGCTTTGTTCGTATGTTCGTCCTCATGTCGAATACGAAATTCAAGCATGGTACCCATGGCTAAAATATTACCTTAGCGCTGCATTGGAGCAGCCCCAAAGTCGAGCATTACATACATTATTGGAATGCACCGTCTTCCAAAAGATGAGAAGCTCGAACGATGGAAGGTAATCAGCGGATGTTACCGCCGCTTACGAGGTGACTTGATAATAGTGTACATAATTCTGCACGATCCACATCATGTGTGCCGCTCTTTGCTGCAACTCAGCAGTACCACCAACTTGAAAACTCAGTCACTAAAACTGACAGAACAGTGCAGCCGCCTGGACTGCCGAAGGAAGTTTTCCTTCCGCATGTGTCACCCGTGGAATACTCTTCCAGAATCGGTCATTTTGCACCAGCACTTTGCATTCTTAAAAGACGTTTGGAGAACTCACTTACTTACCTACACTTTGTAACCTAGTGGTTCATCTCCGTCCCACTTCTGGAATATACTTTGGATTTATTTGCTGTTACGCGATGGTGCTGTGAAACTACACGGATACCAGGACTGCAGACAAACAAACGATAAGCCCCACAATTAAACGTGAATAACCTATCGATATTTATTTTATGCTAACCCAGCAAAGCCACCGAAAGGGACATGTAAAGCATTGCTTTTTAACCAGCAAAAATACATTTATCATTGTTCACCAAATTTTTACATGAAAAACCATAACATGCTATGTAGTTAGAAAAATCACAAGATAATAATCAAACCACAACGCACTAAATTTACTTAGGATAGCGCAGAATATGATAGATAGTTAAAAAGTCTCTATTTCAACAATACTGGCAACTGGACGTAAGTCAGTGTTAATAAAATAGTTTTTACACCACAGGGTATGATTGCAGTCGCTCGGATGAAGCGTTTTATTGAAAGTATCAGCGTGTTAATGGTGGGTCACAGCGGACAAGTCTATGACTATACTAAAAAGGAAACTTCCAATTCGGTAAGTTTGTTCCATGAAAAGTCACCACGTGAAATTAAAAATCACAATTGCAACGCAAAACTTCGACCAGCTGGACTCATCCAGCATAAAGTTGACGATTAAGTTTAGAATACGTCTTTCTAATAAAAGCACCGCTGTGTTTTATGACTGCAGAATATTCACTAAGTGGAGGCGGATAATAACATTAACTTTCCGACGATAGATCAAACGTTGCATTAATTCTAGACCAATGCTTGATATTAAAGTCTTGTAAAGAAACTCCGGGCAGCCTAAGCTGCATACAATTAACAAATACAGTGAAGGAAACTAGAGGAGATGGGTTGATACCGCGCAGACCAACGCAGACACTGTCCAGTTAGTCCGTGCATGGTCCATTTATCAAAAAGCCTATTCAAACATACAACATTAAAAGGACAATGGGAGCATACTTTTAGAAATTAGCATGTTAAAGATTTGGCATGTGTCCTCTCGAAGGTGCTTGTATATTTGCTTGAGGCATCTAGCTGTTCTTACAACGCTGACAAGCAATAAGCACCCGCTTTTGTCAGTCGCTAACGCCTTTCTTTTGCGTTGGATATGTCAGTCGCAATTGCGTCGCCTTATTTAGTCTTAGGAATATTACTGACGCTATCCTAAGTCACTATTGGGTTGCTTCATCTCTCCACTTTTGATTATGAATCGCGTCACGAGATCTACAAAATAACTTGAAAATTCCCATTTAATTCTTTAGAACAAAAGACCATCTGGTGAGCAATTGCTTTCAATGGTTCATCATCAGACCAGTAAAACCATATAGAGGCTAAAATGAGAAATCTACCCAGTTGGTTCAAAATGACTTGATCACTTGAAGGTCTATGTTAGAGTGGAGAAAACGAATTAGGTCTTTGCTACCACGTCTCACCGAAGGCAGTGGACCTGGGCGTCTTCCATCTTCGCTGGCCAGGGAAGCTGGAGAACCTGGACCAGCTTCTTCTGTGAGCATAAGAGCAGCTGGAACAATCGAATGCATATTGCTTCAGCTGTCGCAAGCGTACGGAGGCGGTAACCTTTCGTTCGGTGTGGTGGAACCTTGTAAACTATTCGAAAAGCGCGTTTCCAATCCACCTCATTGCCGGTGTTCACTTTGTCGGCCAGAATGGCGCTAATAATGGTCCCGGTGCCCCCTTGACGCAGCCAACGAGGGCAGTGTTCGCTCACGCGTTTGGATAACTGTCGCGCCGTTCGACTAATATACGCCGCGCCACAGGCGCACGCGAATTGATAACTTACCATTGATGTGGTCAGCATCGGCAGCTTGTCCTTGTTTTGTGAACGAATGAGTGGTTCCGTTGAGAACGCGCACTTCAACGAGGCTGCTGGAAAGGTCGTCTTTACCGCGGCCGAAAGGCTTCTGGTTAGACGTTCGGCAGCCGCGTCCCATTTGAATGGTAGGCGAATAAATAACTCTTTCTTGGGTGCTGTCAATACTGGCACTCGTTTGGGTTTTTCCTGGAGGTTCCTTAAGATAAATCTATCGGGATAACCGTTTTCATGTAGAGTGTTCAGTATTAACATTAACTGCGCCTCTAGGGTGTCTTCTGTACAGATTCGACGTGCTCTTGACGTAAGATAGCGAACCAAGTTGCGCTTGTATCTCATGGGAAAGAAACTGTAAAAGTTCGTGTACTGAACTATCCACGTTGTTTTTCTGTAGACCTGACGCTGGATGGATCCGTCTGGTCTCCTAGTCATCAAGACATCCAGATATAGTAGCCGATTATCGCTTTTCTTCTCGTAAGTAAACTGCACTGCTCCATGCCCTCGGTTGAAGTGGTCAAGAATTTCCTCCAGATTACCATGTTTATCCATCACAACAAATATATTGTCATGTATCGATGATAGCGGTCAAAAAGGTCCATCGCCGCGCGCATTTCGGTTCTCTCCAGCTTTGATATAAAGATATCCGCTAATAGTGGTCCGAGAGGGGATTCCATGGCCACGCCGTCCTTCTGCCGGTAGTATTTCCCGTTGAATAGAAACTGCACATTCCAGGTGCAGTGTAACAGTAGGCCCATGAGCTCACGCGTAGGTATACACACTTTTATTCCTGACTCGTCTATATAGTCGCAACATAATTAAGTTTAATGGGGTGCTAAGCTTAATACATAGTGTTCTCCGACAAACTGAGAAAAAAGAAGAACCGAATAAAATCCATCGTTTCATCGAACAACAAACTTCTCCTTTTAGATAGTTACTTTTGGCCATCACAAGTACGTTTCTGTTGGGGTCGATGATACATTTGCGTTAAACACTCAAAAAGCGCATCACAAATGTTTCCAATTAATCAAATATAGTAAGCGTGAACAAATCCATAATAAGACGGTAAATGTTGGCATAAATCAACAATATACATAACAAGTGGATTAGAAGAGCTGTATTTGATTAAATCCAGCTAGGCATTAATATTCGTTCACTTTGTCATAGACAATATCCGTTGACTTACAGTAGGCTTTGTTCAATTTACTCGTTTACGCTACTATCAACATAAGCATGTGGGTTTTATCATATTGCATTTATAACCTTAATCTTTGCACAAAAGTACGGTAAAATTTTACTATTCTTAACAGTGCTTCATCACAATCGACCTTTAACTTAGGGCATTTATCATTTACGCTCATTGGGAATCCAGAGAACATGGAAATTTTGATCTGAACATCGACAACACAACTGCTTCTTGCACGATCATTTTATTTATGTATAAAATTAAACTTTGCATATTGTCTATCGATTAAATAATGATGATCACTTAACCTGCATTGCCAGGTTAGTCTTAAGTAACCTGTGCTTTTAATTTTGACAATCCTAGTCCAGCGTCAATGAATAACTTGTTGACGCCTTTGGAATATTTTATGTTTCATTTGTCAACCCGGTCAATTTATTTGTCTTCAGCTTCCTTTATCTCTCAATGCTATCTTATTTGGGTAAACAATTAACAAAACCGACACGTTTACCAATACACTTTGTTTGATACCGTAGTATCCAGTCAACAACTGACACGGATGTTTGAATACCCAAACACGGGTTCAGGTGTTGGGAATTTGTAACGTTTAACTTCCTGGGAAACAGTTACTTTGTTTTCTCACCCGTACGTTCTCAATACGCTTAATTTGTAAAAGTAAGATTTCTTTACTTGATCTATTCGACGCTATTGTTTACTGTGTAGGCTGGATTGCTACGACTAGGCCTATTATTTTCAGCGTAGTGCACTGTACGAAAATGCCGGTCTATCTTACGATGGTGCGATGTTGCCCGCGCTAGCTGTTTATAAATGAGGAGCATTCATTAGCCGATCCACCGTAACAAAATGGGAGTGACAATGGTACAGGTAGTCACACCGAACAAGGTGCATCAATTTTTATTGAGCAAAAGTTAATTAAATGGAATTGCATTTTGTGGGTGTTGCTCGTCCCAAAACTAGCACACCACGACCGCGGTTTCGTCCTGGTTTGACTCATCAGGTAGCCATATCCTGAGCTAGGGTGGAACTCAGCGCCTAGTAGATTTCGGTTGACGTCCTGAACTTCATGTAATTTCCATTAACTCTTCCTTTCCATCTTTCGGCACCGATCTGAAAACTACGCGTATCAGATAATAAAAATATGTATTATGGCGGACGGCAACGTCACAACGTTGTCAATACCTTATCGTTTTTCGTGTTTTTCCAACTACGTAAACTAACTATTTAATTGTTGCACATACACTAAGTTTAAATAAACCCGTGCTTCTAGTTTGAAGATAATTTAATCTCAAATTGATTTCCATTTAATCTGCTGATTTTCCCTTATGTGATTAAGCGAAATATCTTATTTCATTGTTGAAGCATGGCAATGGGTAAAAGTGATCTCGCGTTATTATATCACCTTATTCGCATGCTTTATTCAGCTGCTATTACGCGGCTTCTTTTGAGCAAATCTCATCAATCTAGGCACCTATTTCAACTGCTGGGATCCCTCTTGGACTTTTATTGTCTTGCGCAACTGCATCCTTCTCTATGGTATTAGTCCGTCTTATAAATAACCATATAGGTTGACGAGGATGATAAATTTTTATGACCCACTTGTTTACTGCCTCATAAATCTTATTATTTATTTCGAAATTGGGACGATTGTTCTTCACTATGCACTGACGACAGAATAACGTCTTATGCATTTATAACGTGAAGGAATTGTAGATGCAAATTCCTGTATTAATTTCCTTATTACTGTATCGTGATTTCCAGTAGAAATCATGTATCCGTGTCTAATCATTCCTTGTATTTATCAAGGGGATCTTTGCTAAATTTGTCCCTGCCTCGAGACAAATCGGCAAATTACATTGGTATCATCACAACTAAAAAATAATGATTCACAAACGAGACATCTATTTATTTTTTGCATGCAATGCCTGTGTGATTTTGATGATGGTTGTTGAGAATGAGAAGACAAGTAATTGAGAACCGATATCTACTTTGCCTCAGTGGTTTTCGTTTTTTCAAAGGCCAGCGTGAAAGGCACGACGAAAGTCCTGCTATCAGTTTTGTCAGGATGCGTAAAGATGTAAGTTACACTGTAGGGATTGAAGAGAAACTTAGTTATGTCTGACAATCCAACATACTTCATCATCGGCAATAGGATTTTGTCATCTAACAACAGCGATATTAGGTAGGCCTTCATAACACGAGTCAAAGCACAATGAAGTGCGACTTATCATATTAGAGAATTTTTGACTCCGACAACATTGATGACCACACTTTAAACAATCACTGACAACATTAAGCGACGAAACGTTTGCGCGAACCGGTTTAATTACTCAGGTTTCCGATTTGAATCATAAACTGTAGTTGATTGTCCGGATTTGAGTTCCACTTGAAGTTTAAATAGTTTTGGCTGTTCAACTTGCATGAACTCGCATCAAATGGATAACGAGCGCGACCTGGAGAAGGAGTATGATTTTAAGTAGGAAGCAAACAAGGGTAATTTATAGTTACTTTTTCAGTGTATGGTGATTCAAATGGGAACATTTCGAATTATTTTTATTTGCCTTCTGCAACCGTCTAAATGCAAAGGTATTTAGTACGGTGTAATGAGGCAACCAAGTGCTTATTGGTGTTTTACATTCCAATATAATAATAATATGTTAATTATGTACACTTTTAAATAGAGAGCTGGAGTGAAAGTTTGCCGTACGTTCGCTTAAACTACTAAGTAACTTGTTCCTTTCTATCAGGTGTGTGAATATGTGACATTTAGCATATTTTTGTAATTTTTCGCTCGCTATTCATAAGCACGTCCAAAACATCTTTTACCATGTTTTACTTTCAGAGAAAGTAGTTAAATAAGAAAGTTGGTGTCACAATCAAATTTCTTATACCAGACGGCTCATTAATACAAGTTGGTCCCGAGTTTAGGGTCAGTGCAAACGTTTCAGGAAGAATTCTTTACACCTTGGAAGATATAATAAGGAAAATAGTTTTATTCTCATTCAATTAAAAACTAAACGCAAATGTTATTATTTAATTAAACTTTGCTGCTTTTTAATCATAACTGAATTAACCCATATTCAATCTATTTAGAAACAAGATGCCGACATTCGATAGTGCTTCTTCCATCGCAGATCAACGGACGAGGACAGCAGCGCACCACTTATATTCAGACACTTTGGCAACGTTGCGCAACTTCATATTCCCTTAAATTGATTAACCTGGGTGAGTTCAGTATGGTAATAGTTAAAGTACTTGGATATAAAATGTGTACGACGGGAACATAGAATGGGTAAATTGAGGGAGCGCGCTCATGCAGACTGTGTATGCACCAACTTCCTCATATGCCAGGTTTGCTTTCTATGTTTGTTGGATCAAATCCACAGCGTCTGAAAGAGTATGCTGAGTAAATCTAAGATATTTTGGTATACATACTATAAGTGACGTCATGACGATTGTGTTCATTCACTATTTTGTAAATTAACAACCAAGGCTTTCAGTCTATCATTATATACTACTAGTACACAATCCAGCACGACGAAAGTTGTGGATTGTTCCTTCAGTGGACTAATGAATCACTGCCTTTCTTCCATTGAGCACTAGTTGGACTCAACATCCAGCAGAAATACTCTCGAACTCATTCTATCCAAAACACATGGAACAAGAAATACGCTTGCATCTTCTGGATCGTTTAGAACCTACGACGCAACGGATCTATGATAAAACACATATCTCAAAATAATAGTGACTGAACATCCGCCAGCAGTATTGAGCAAACCGAGGCCTCTCAAAATCCGGTTGAAAATTATTGTACACTTGACTACGAGGTATGCAGTCTAAGGAGACGATTATTGTCGAACAATTTACAGGCTTTTGCTTAACAGGCTGTTCACTCTTTATTCCCATGTGCATCCACCCGTTCAACCCACATATACTGTTATGCAACCTGAACCAACAAGTCTACAGACATAAAGTGGCTTTTCAACTTCGATCATCGTTGCCTTCGTAAATCAGTTCATTTTTACTGGGAGCACCGCGTGAGTTAAGAATTTGTTCGGTGTCGCGTATTCGATGCAGGAAGAGCGAGTGATTCGCCCAGCAGCATTATAGCACACACCAGACTCCAGTGGCTTGGCCACGTGTTGCTCATGCTGCGACGATCATAATTTGCGCGCCAGGTTGCGGTTGGAAGAGGAGGAGGGGAGGCCAATCGATGAGTTGGCCGAGAGAAATGAAACCCTCACTTCGAAGCTGACGTCAGTTGGTGCATCGCGACTGCTAGGCTGCGGTTAGAGGGATCATTAGCAAGTTGGGTTGGACACACTTGCTGATGTGGCGAACAGCCAGCCGCAATGGAGTTCGCGTTGTCAATTTCCTTGTCCACTTACCTCCCCCTTTAGATTCCCACATTACAGTCCCATACAAAATGAATAATATCAAATTTAACATTATGGTACTAGCTTTTTAAATTATTTGCAGGGTAAAATTTTCACTAACTTAACTTTTTATATTGCGGAAAATTAGCTGAGTTGTCTAGCACGCTCAGTTAACGTGGATTAATAATGATGATTTTGATGTGACGGAATGTGCACAATATGTAATACCGCTTTTTTTTACTGCATCATGTTTGTTATACTATGACATTCATCCGTTTCGGGACCCCAGGTTCTTCTTTGCTGCAAAACACGAAGCGTTAGGCGTAATATATTGTATTATTGAACCTGGGTCGAATGAGTTATACGACTCGCGGACAAGTCACAGGTGTGCGCCTACAAGTACCACTCAAAAGCTAATCGATGATGAAGTGATGTAGTTTGATTAATCAGATGGCTAAGAACAAACACGTGCCGATGTCACGTCGGGCTGGAAGGCTGAGAAGGTTCAGACAATTGGTCGTGCCTTACGATGCGTTGCGCTGGTGAGTCTTATAATCCTCTTTAAAATAATGTATTAATTGCCACATTAGCAATATTTGGCGCTTAATAACTGTTGTGTGAATTTGCCTAAATATGGAAACCGCGGTTTACTCTGTGATTTGGTGCTCACATACTTACTTGTTAACTTTAGCACCAGCTAAAAGGTAAACACCGACTATGGTTATTTAATAACCGCACTTTCAGAAAGCAAAATCAGACCAGCTGTCATATAAATTCGCGCAATATGTGTAAAGTGAAACAGTTAAGATACATTAACGTGTCAGCATTATCCGAAATAACTTGTAAGCATTTTAAACTATATTTAACTACGCAGTTTGAATTCACACAGCGATAATCGTGGCGGTGCGTAAACATATAATAATTCTTTGATTTCAACCCTTTCCGCATACCACTAACCAAGCAAGTATTTGAATGAATGATTGCATCTCCCTAACGCATCATGATAGACGCAACAACATTATAAATGCAATTTAAGGTGGAATTTGTTCTGGCGCGCAATCGAAGTGAAATCGTTGCCTTGATAACAAATACCCGTTTTCCTTTCGGAACTCGATTCCCGTAGGATGAGTAGTGAAGGAGAGGAAACTGTAGGCTATATTTAAACGTAAGCTATTATTTATTTCATTATATCCAGCGTAGTGTTTCTTTTTTGTGCGGCAGAACTTCCATCTCATTCGCTGGATTTCCGACTACCTCGAATGTTATAATTTGACGATTTGTCACAGAATGATTAAAGCCATTCTGATATCGACTAATCATTCCGGATACGAAAGTAAACAGTTGCTCCCAGCACAGATTTGCGGATTCTTCAGCAATGGAAACATGTTTTAAGCTCTGTCAAATATTGCAGTGAGTCTACTGTCAAGAGCGTCCACGTCCATTGTTAGAGGCCCCTAAACGATTTTTGTCGGGTATGCCTTATTCAATAATTAAGAAAAGAACAAAGCTGTTCATACGATTATTCTCAACATCCCAACATTAGAGTGTCTTAATGGAATTGCTTCCATGGGACTCCACCGTGGTTGTCACTGGCAGTGAACTTCTGGAAAAAGCATTTAAATACTGATGTTCACAGCACTTCACCGACTACCGAACGGCCCTAACTTGCTTGCTGTGAGAATTTGGGAGAGCGTTGCTGCGTATAGGTCTGTTTCAATGCATCTCTTATTTGCCAGTCAGCTGCAGCACCAGATTACTGTAGATGACCGCATTGATTTAGGAATAATGACTCCGGCCTTCCTGAGATGTCAGTCTGATTTAGTGAGACCATTGTTAGTCACGGTCTACTGCGCATCAACGATAGATTCTTTCCTACCCGTAGGGTTTGAAGAGTACGTGGTGCAGGGGGACCACGAACAACAATTTTTGGATTAATACTTTGACGATACTCTCAGGCCGCTCATCGTTCAGTGTATCCTGAGGCGTTCGACAAGCATCTTCCATCAGCATTCATAAGAAATTGCGTGTGGACCGACGAATCTTGTATGCAACCAATTCATGATGTACACCATTGATTTGAGCGGTGCTAAACCTGTGAGAAGTGTACTGTGGCTTTTGCGCAACTCGAGTTCCCTTGCTTCATTCTGTTTGTTAGTATAAGACCAAGCCACCCATTGAGCAATCTGCATTCACTTGCCCTTTATTGGCTGGAGTTAGCAGAGTCAGATCATGTCAACTTATCACGAAAATTATCACCGATTTAACTGCCTTAAATTGTACCATTTATTGTGTCTAACTATAGGCAATACATTTTCCGGACAGCTGAAAAGGACTTGGCGCGATCCGAATACTTAGTTCTACTGAGATCTTAGTTCCGTAGGTACACCATTGAGGGTCCATGTTTACTGGCGAAATAATGTAGGCTGGAATACATCCTGTAGAAGAAAGCCGTTCAACCTTGTAAACTTGTCAGACATCACTCATTGGGTTTATCAAAGTGGATGGCGGTTAGCTTACTTTGTGTATTGATTATGGACTAATTAACGAAGTCATTTGGAAGTCGTTTCCCTTTCCTAGTGTCGGACCAACTTAACGTCCCTATAGCAACTACTTATGTTGGTACTCTGAATCTGAATTCCGGGTAGTAGCAAACATTTTTTGAAGAGGTTGATAAGACAAAGAGATTTTTGTTGTACCATCAGCTCTTTATGAATTGCGGACCATAAAGTATAGCTAATCGCAAACACTAATGGATTTACAACACCTTATTCAAAACGTGTTGCACGGACTGAATCCTTATAGATGTTTCGTGTACTAGTATAATACCATTGTATTTAGCAAATAAATGTCAAAATCTAAGCAATCTGGAGAATATGCTAATTTGCATAGCAGAAGTAAGCCAACACTACACTTGCAAAAGTTTCATTTACTAGAATAAGAGTTTACCTATATAGGAAATATCATTTCACAATTGGACATTTATCCGGATCCTCGTAACACGGAAACGGTGGAAACATGACCAGCCTTCACTAATATTGCGATGTTGTGCGACGTTTTAGGGTTGACGTCATAGTACCAATGCTTCATGTTTGGATTGTGGGAGACCATGGCTCTTTTGAATTGTTACCTAAATATGAGCTTTCAGGGAGCACTGCTGATTAGTAAAAATCATTTAATTGACTGCGTGAATCCATCTGTTCTGTCCCCGAGCAGTCACAAAATGCTGAAGCGTTCAGTTTGGACATGTACAACAGTGAACACTCGAATGGATCTGTTTCATCTCGGAAATGGCAGGATGAAACAGAAGGAGCTAGTTCACAGCTTTCGAGAGAACGCAACTATTGCGCAAGCAACAAAGCAATGTTGACTATAATATTGTTCATAAAAGCAGAGCGATATTCCCTGCGAATATGTTTTTTTGGTATTGACAGATCATCAGTCACTCCGCTGGCTGCAGAATGTCAGGGACCGAAATAATACATTGTCAGGTGGCAGGAACCATTGCCAGAAAAATATCTTATTTTTACACTACCAGAACCATTAAGTGCTCATTGACACATCCTGATCCCGGTGGACTTTTACTAAGTAATGTGAGGAATTTGCAATCGCCCGAGCTAAACTGGTCAGGGGCAACGAGGATGATGGACCAAATAATTTGTCACCGCTCTGATAAGGGTCATTTTACTGGTGTCTGTAAGTACAGTAACTACGTCGGAACCATTGCACAAAAATGAATCGGATAATGGCGTACCCTATCCAAAGCAACAGAGAAGATAATGGGTCGTTAATGAAGTGTATATTTGGTTCAGAATATCGGTGCTCAAGACCCATGCTACCCAAGTGCTTGCTCGCCTATCGGAGTACATTTTACTCCTCTACCGGACAAACCATTTCAGTTGAACGGAACAAGTTATCCAATCACTTTCAGTGTTTTGACTGTCGGCTCCGCAGCAGTTAAGCCTATGTGTTAAAGTTTCCCATAGTAAGCTCCTCGATCCTTTTCACTAAATACCCCAGTCTGTCTGCTTTCATTTGGTGAACACCCGCAGACTGCAGAAAGATTACCACAACAAATATTGTTACTTATCATCTGTAGGCCAATCTAGTTTCTTTGCTTCAGTAGCATGAGAGTGGTTCGGCTTATCTAAACCACGAGTTGTTTGCGTCGGAATTGGTACAGCAAGTGGCGACATGTGGATGCGTCAAAGGCACTTATAGTCTGACAACTCATAGGGCAAGGATCCGCTGCCTCCAAGTATATCTCAATAACCGACAAAGAACCGGAGCGGGTATAGTTCCACGGGATAAGCCAGAAGATAAAGACATTCTTCAACAATATCCTCAACAAATGAGTACACGCGGTTAAGCGTCGCGATAATACGCAGCAACCCGGTTGTACAAAGGCAGCACAACGCATTGGAATCAACAGCCGCATACCTAAGAAGATATGTTGGCTTCACTAACCAAGTAATCAGAAAACAGCGGTCACTGATCAAATCCAATAAAGCTAAAATTAGCTTGTTTGGCGATATTTGGCAAAGACATGCTCTGATATGAATGCAGGACAAAGACGCGGGCTAATTAACACATCATTAATCAGACGTAAGTGAATAGGATAAACTGCAGGCTGATGAGTCGATCTCGATCATTGATCGAAAAATGCTAACATGAGCTGCGGGAAAATTGCGGGAATCTGACGCTACTCATGAGACTGCTGAGCAGTATAGCAAAATATACAGGAAGGCGATCATAAGGACTTGAATCGGATACCGTGGCATTGCGAGTTTTTGGCGGAGTTGGTCCAAGGACCACCGAAACTACAAGCAAATGGCGACAGGGACCTAAGTATACGTTAGGAAGCAACACGTTCTCAACTGTAAATGTGTGTTTCACAATGGGGACTGGCTTCGCTGGGGCAATAATTTTGGACCAGCCGTAGTGAGATGCCGATTGAACATGAGCTATCAATAGTCATGACCGCCCTGTTGGTCATCCTATGATAGTACATTTCAATCTGCCTAATTAAATTCTCAACTAAACTTGCCACATCATCGAAAAGCCGGATAAACCGTCAGTGAAATAAGCTGTTAGCATGGCTGTTCCGGTTCAAGAGAGCTACGGTGTACCAACGTTGATGTTGTCTAGTCAGACTGGATGTGAAGTAACGAAAGTCAGAAACAGTTTTGTAGTGCAATCGACTTGTAATGTTTGCCTGGACAGCACATTCCGTTTGGCTTTCAGAACGTTATTCTTGTACAGTCATTGGAAAGAGACACGAAAACGTGGATGTATAACTATATTGTGTCTTTCATCTTATACTTACTTGCATTACTTCTGCTTTATAGTGCCAAGGTGGTGTTTGTTAGCATATCCGTTTCATTCTATGGAGTTCTCGCCAGCTTGTGTGTTAGTCATTAACTGGCAGTTGGCTGTAATGTATCAATGATGCTATGCCAAATATTCATTCCATTTACACAAGCACAAAGCGTGAGTTTACTGAGATTACACAGCTACTCAATCTTCGTCCAGATATTTTCTAAGTCAAAGTGTTTAACATGTACTCTTACTCTTTCTATCAAAAGTAACACTTCTTAAACTTATCTGAGAAGGATTCATCACATTCCTAGAAAGCTTTTAATGCATGCGATAGCTTAGGCTCCAATTAAGATAAGGCTGCGTCGGCATTTGAAACGACCACCAATATGTTATCAACCTATATATCGTACCGGCACACCTGATCAAGGTGTGAACGGCAACGATAATCGATTAATGCCATGAAGATATCCCATAGAAAAAAGTAGAAGGAACGTTACTACATTCCTACCAATTTATTACCCAGCAGTTGTGTTTGGAAGCAACACGGCTCACCCTGTCTAATGATTCATTTTTCGTGTTTCTTTTGGTCACCACTTTTGTCAACAGCGCTTTTGTTTGACTATTGCATAACTCCGAAGTTATCTTTGTATCGGTATTATTATTAGGCAAGATGCATGCTGGATCCAGCTTCGACTGGGGCAGCTGATTAATTTAGCTCGAACGAGGAGACGTCAGTTGGAATATCGAATAAATAATAAGTAAAAGACGCCCTACAAGGAAATCGAAAACGCAAGTTTCTTTATTCTCACTTTAAATAACCAGTCGTATTTTGATCAACGAAAGTGCCTACAAGGTTTACAGAATTTGATAAGCTTATAATATCATTCCTAGAACACTGTTTTTAATATCGGTCATCCGGATATAAAGATATTTGCTTAAAATTAGTATGGAGATATATTGCGTTCTTTTGAAAAGTTTAACGGCAGATACTGTCAAAACTCCCTCAGATTTCCAGCAAACCTTAGCAAGTATATTGCTAGGTTTGTCAATCACTTACAATTAGGTATGTTCAGTTCCTGTTAGAATGTGAGAGCTACCGAGAGGTGGACGCCGTTGCTATGGGACGTCACTTCGACTCTTTGCTATGGGATATCTTCGTAGCATTAATCAAATATCGTTGCCATTCACACATTGATCAGGCGTGCCGGTACGATATGTAGATTGACAACACATTGGTGGTCGTTTCAAACGTCAACGCAGCCGAATCTAAACTCGAGGCGACGGTCAACACACTTTAGGATGCCATTTTACATCTGAGTTCGAGAACCACAACTTTCTCACCGTTTTGTATGCACCATTACCAAGAATTGCAGATAGCTCATTACAGCAACCGGCCTATCAGGAGTTACTTCCACATAACTATAAGAACACTACATTACTTCACGTCTGTACAGACGTTGCCTCGTCTAAACTGTTCTGAGCTCCTAAAATATGAAGACTGAATGTTCTGCTTCGGAATTGCAATTTATTTCATTGAAGCTGGGGCAAATGGTTACCTTACAGCATTTATAACATCGCTTGACCGCCGAAATGACGAAAACAAGCAAAGCCGCCTACCGTGTCAAAAAGATCCAACTCTCTCCAAGTACCATTCCAAGGAAAATTAGTGGCAATGCAGGTTGAACGATTTGTAGCCACAGCGAGATTCAGTGTCGCCCAACGGTGCTCTCTTTAGGCAACGAGAAAATTAATGACCCCTCTGTCCAAACTTTTACAATCTGCCTTCCTCTCAAATCATTGTATTTACTACACTCTGAAGCTGAGGGAGCAGTAATATCAGCAGAACAGATCGATAGCTACTTATGCAGGTCGAGGAGCATCATCCGAACTAGGTTGTTGTCGCTAAGTAAGGTCAAGCAAGAGAACGGACAGTCATCTCTAACAAGTCGGGGTGATGGACTTCTGAGCAAATACTAATCACATGTCATCAAGTTGATACGGAGGTGACGTTTATGGTTAGTTACCGCAACATAACTGCCAAACTACTTTAGCCCGCAGAGCCGTGAACATTAGTCGCTATCATACTGAATTTTGCTTAGCAAACAACTGACTTTCATACTTCAGCTTCCTTGGGGACGGTGACATATGTTTCTAAATTTGAGATCTTGCTTTTCCCTGTTTCTTCATGTGCTTCTTCCTTTATTTGTGATAATTCAGCATAACGATTCTTTCCCTCAGTGAGCGCTTAATATGCTGCTGGTTTGCATATGACCAGAGGTCATGTAATGAATTATTCAGAAACAATTTCAGCTAACACTTTCGCTCAAGAAACCGATATAGTTTGGATGCATTATATCGCAATCATCTCCTCTGCAGCCAGGATCCCACCAGTCAAGAAATGCATTAGACTGGCTTTTCGAACGTATAGGTCTCGTCATTTGTACGCGTTTCTCTTTCTCTTCCGGAATTCAACCCCAGGACTTCCGGTTGGCTGCGTCTCATCCGTATTTCTTCTAAGTGCTGTGTTGTACGCAGTAGCTAGGCAGCAAGTCCTAGCTCTGGGATAAAAAATATCCTCCGCACAGTTCATAACTGGCATAACGGTGGAGGATTTGCCGCGCTATGTTGCAGTCAACGGCCGTGCATGCAGAACCGCTGCCGTCACCCACTACATTTAGAAGTCATGCGATAGAGATCCGACAGGGGTCTAAGGAACACCCACCGCTGACACGACCATGATGGTCGAACCAGCCGTCGGGTGCTTTCCCAGATTGTGGCAACGTGCCTAAATGAAGCATGATTGCTATGAATTACGTCGGAATAGTTTACTAGTACTTGTTATTTCAGTACAGGGAACCCTAGTACTTTAAACATTTGCCGCCTATGGACCGTCGCTGGTTTTTATTTTCGTAGCTATCGTCTGTGAGTATGGATTTCTGGAGAATACCTGAAATCCATTTTCTGCGGTGCAGCAACAATTCCATTCAGAAATGTTGAACTATATCGCAACAGATGCTATTTATTCTTGATACGATGCTTATAAAATAATGCCTCCATAAACATCCTCTTTTGTTTAGTTTGCAAGGATTTCCTTTTACACATTCTTCTAGCCCAAGATGCGTGGAACAAACGAAACGCCATTATTATCAACGCTGTTGCAGATCAAACAACAGCCCTGCGCACATGTGACCAGGTTTAGCACAAACAACTTGTAGCAAGGTCAGCAACGCTCAGATTATATATAACATTTAAAAGATGACCCTTTTCCTTTAAATCATAAACATACAGGATAAATAAATCAAAACTTACAATGGTTGTCACAGTAGTAAATCTAACTATTCCGATTACATAACTTGGATGTCACTGAACTGTCAAAACATCAAGTGTCAGCGCTCCCTGGACGGCTTTCCTTGCTCGATTTGACAGGCCAGTTCTCATCATTCATTACTGTGTGCAGAGCAGATTGTTCTTGTTTATTTTTGTCAAATTCAGTTTATTTTTCGATTCTGAATTTGGGTATTGTGCCTTAGTTTCGTGTCCGTATATTTTACTCTGGCACATTTATCGTGTATTTATCGTTCACTTAAGCACCGTTACCGCCACATCTGCTAAGCTATCGTTAATGACAAAGCTGGCTTCCTGTGGCACTTGTTGCAAACTAGTTGGGCATACGGCCAAGGCTGTTACATGCCTCAGGTGTGGTGGGAATTTCTGCATTTCCTCTATGGGTTGGTCTTGAGATGATTTGAAACTCCTGCGTGAAATCCAGGATAACTCGGTCCAAATATTATGCAAGAAATGCCAAACCACTGTGCACTCACAAACAGCCGAGAACCAGCGCTATTCTACCAAACGGGCGAAAGGTTCCATATGGAGCAGCTCTGTAGATTCATCCAAGCAATCGGAAACCCAGCCATCTTGATGTTCGAAAAAGTCCACCTACACACCGGCTGCAGGCTCTCCAGCACGATATCCACCCGTTGCTGGGGATTCAGCTGGCGTGCCTGTGTTACTTCCTACGGACACTAACCTACCTGTGTGCAATAGTGCAGGAGCTTATGACCGATGGAGAATGCAGCGAAGCCAGAAGGAGAGGACAACTGCCAGCGATCAGCGCGTTGTAACCTTAAGATATTTCATGCACCTGAGTCGACAGATGTTAATCCTCAGGCTCGTTATGACAGCGACATGAATTTGGGCCGAGCTTTATTACTAGGCTTCTCGACGTGAAGGAACACGGGTTGCGAATGAAGCAAAGCACACGTCTTGAAAAGAGCGACTAAGGGAAATCTCGGCCTCTGCGAGTCACATTTGCTGATGCAATGAGTCCGAGGCTGTTACTATCCCGCCTCGGTAGGCTAAAAGACAAACAGATCAATATTCGCCCGATCTCGATCCGTCGGACAGGGAGAAACTGAAGTCTACTATCATGGATTTGAAGCGGCGGACTGATAGTGTAGGTTTTCGGGTAGTTACCCGGGTCCGCTGTAACCAGATCAACAGGTCGATGACGCATCATGCGCGTCTGCTGGTTCCTACTGCGGCCTGCGCATAGCCTTCATAAATGTTAGTGGGTTAATGAACCAACGGGACGTTGTATTTCACTACGTTGCCTCACCTCGTCCGGCCGTACTAGAGCCTGCAGAAACCTGGTTAAATCCTGAGGTCACTACCAAGGAAGTTCAGCGCAGTGGCTACTCTTGCTTCCGGTGCTACAGACTAGCAAACGATCGAGGCGGCGTGTTGTTATGCATTCGGTCCTCGCTGTGCGGGAGACTGGTACACACCTATCGTAACGAAGATAGCTTGTGCGAACAGGTATGTTGCTCGGCCTGCCTGAGACAAGGTATATTGTTTGTGAGAGTTGTTTACCGCAGCCCGCGAAGCTGATGCCTGGATTGGTTGCCACGTGCTGGAAACTACATGAGTCGGCCCGAATCCTGCTTATGGGTGATTTTAACCTCCCTCGAATACGGCGACCTGAGGTTTAACTTCTCCCCGGGTCTTGTGCAGTCGAGCCGCAGCTTGCGGAAATAATATTTGCAACTGGGGCAGCAAAACATATCTGCCAACCGACGCGCGTTACTCAGCATTCGGCCCCATCGTGCATGCACCTACTAATAACGAGTTGCGAGAAACGTGTACATGAAATTCAGGGCCTGGAGCGTCTGACAGTTAATGACCACTCGATGGGTTAGCCAGCTTAGAGCGGCCGCTGTCCTACTCGCTTCCACCGGAGGCGTCCTGCAATTATTGGATGACCGAGTTCAATGGTCTAAATGGAGCCGCCAGTGATGTATACTGGTCGCTGCCGCAGGATTCATCTGTGAAAGCCAGTTGGTCTGTTTCAAAAAGGTTAGGCAATTGTTGTACGCTAGCTTTGTACCTCTCAAGTATCGGAAAGCTGGACTAGGGAAGCCACATTGGTTCGACAGAGAGTATAGTCAATTGACTTGACGACAATGCGAATTGTGGAGTAAATTCCTCATCTCTGGCTCAGTAGACGATTCTGAGACTTAAAAAATGCAGCGAAATCTCTGCAGCAACGCAAAAGCGCAAAAGCGCGAAAACGTCAGCAGGTCAAGTAGGAGCTTGCCTCCTCAGCGAAAACAACCCCGAAGTAGATTTTTGCTTACTTAAACGGCCACTGTGGCCCACAGGTGACGGAGCTTTGATAGAGGGCACTGAATGACAGATATTGACCTCCAGCACTGAACGTGTGTCCGCATTGGCGGAGCACTTCGCTTCCGTACATACAAGTGCGCATGCTCCTATGCCGACCTCGAGGTATGCAACCACTATTGAACTCGAGAGTCTTGATTGTGATGGAGAAGATGGCCGCAGTCTACGCGCCAATCTTGATGACACAAAACCTGCCGGAACCGATGTACTTCATCCGCTAAGTTTGAAGTCCGTAGCGGCCATCATCTCACCTGCCGTGACGGATCTGTTTAACCCATCGCTGTCCGAGGGTGCATTGCCGAAATACTAGAAATACTCGGTAGTAAAGCCGATTCCGAAATGTGGTGAGTTACGCAATATGAGCAATTACCAGCCGATTTGTCTCACCTCTGTTTTGGCGAAAGTGCTCGAGAAGATAGTGAAAAAGGGTCTTCTCCATCTGTTGTAGTCGAAAGATCTCCTAACGGCGGCACATCAGGGCTTCATTAAGGGACCCTCGTGCATCACCAACCTGCTGTCGACGCGGCAAGAATGGTTGCAAGCGTTAACTCGGAGGAAGTGCCTGGATGTTAGCTACATTGATTTCAGTAAAGCTTTAGATAAAGTGAACCATGAAGTCCTGCTCCCCAAGCTGATTATGTGTTTTGTTGTTAGCACACTGCGCCAGTTAATCATTGATTTCCTTATTGGGAGAAGATGGCGGGTTCAGGTGGTTGATCACCTAATGGAATTGTACCCGCCCACTAGCTGCGTACCCCAAGGCAGAGTACTGGGGGCCCATTTTATTCCTGATCACCATCAGCTTCTTTGTTGCCCTGTGTATTATTTGCGGATTATCTGAAAATTTGGAGGATTATTGATTCGCTTATCAGGACTTCCACCGTCTCTCCTGGTTGTCTGCAGATGTTGACCTACCGGTCAACACGACCAAGTCTTCTGTCATGAACCTGGGGAGCGGTAGTAATGGGCGTTCGTACACGCTGGCCATCTTTTCTCTCCCATAATAACACCGGTGCTTGAGTATGGCTTACTCGCCTATTACCCGATCATAATAGGTGAGTTGCAGAGACTGGAACGGGTCCAGCATGTAGCTACCCGGCTCATCCCCAGTATACGGGGTTTATCGTACGAGGACCGAATTTGGAAAGTAGGGCTTTATACCCTGTCTTATCATCGGCATCGAGTTGATCTCATTATACCGCACCGGATACTGCGCCTGGCCACTTCCCTATTTGGAGCCTTTGCAGCACGTTCGCGCACCAAGCAGCACACGCGGACACCGTACGAACTAGTGGTGCGGAATTTAAAACACATCGCTCACCCTCTATGCTTCCACGGTCGAGTGGTACAATATTGGAACAAATTGCGGGATACACTAGTCATGACGAAATCAGTGTCAGAATTTAAGAGCTTCCTTAACGCCCACTTTGCCGGCTACAAGTATAGGGAGCGTATCGCACCCGGATAAGTTGTAGTGCAGCTGCAATATGCTGCAACCGCACAGGAATCCGCAACGTGAATCCGCGCATGTACCCGATCCACATACGATGGAAACACACAAAGTTTTCGCATCTTGTTCTCTAGTCTCATTATTCAGTATTGATACTTTTGTAAAAGCTGTGTCCCCGTTGTTCACTAGTGGCTTAGGTGGCACCATAATACGCAATTTTCTATATTCCCTACTGAATGGGATTTCTCCACAACTATACAAGCCACGAATGGAAGTTTGATTCAGCTGCCTTAAGAGTTAGTTCTCAGCAACCAATATACAGGGCTTCCGGTCAGCACGAATACACTTGTTCCTACTTTTAATCCCACGATGCTTGACCTGAAACTTTATCCGGCGAAATTATGCGCCAGTCGAATTAACAAAAATTGTTGCCCTTAGTTGCTGCCTGTCCGGGATGAATGACTAACCTAGAATCCATATTCTACAACTTAAGATGCCTAGCGTATACATTTAGTTTGCACACCAGGTTTAATCGAACGTATCCTGGGGTGCTCTATTGTTGAGCTGTAATAGTTTGGAAAGCTAATGGTATGGGTTGTTCTATATTTTATCACAGTCAGTATATGGTCACAAATTACCGCTGATCATAATATCCGAATGCGTCGTGTGATGTCATTTGCATTTATCCTTACACTGCATTGTGTAGGTTTGAAATTAGCTAAATCTGTTTTGAAAATATATAGAAACCTGCTTGCAATTTGAAATATATTTCTTTGTGTCAAGACGCCTACACACAAACAGGCTCTAAAAACAGTAATCCATTCGATTTGCCTTCGTGGTTACATACGCACTTGCATACGCAACGTTAGTCCACACAGATGATCTGATTTACATTGGTGCAAGATGATTGTAAACTTCGGTTTAAATGATAGCATGGGTTGGTAGATTATCATCATCTCCATCTACTAGGGATATCACAGGTGGTTGCATTTGGCGTAGCGAACTAACTTTTAATGACCACAACACTTAAATATTTTTCCGGCTACTGGAGGGTTGCTCTGTTTCTCAATACATTTTTGAAGGCGCTTTTCAAAATAAGCTTGGTATAAACCAGGTGCATCTTTTTGGTGAATCAATTGATCGAGTAAACTATTAAATTTGGCTTAATACTCAAATCGGTCACTGTCAACTGTTCTTAGGGGTCATTATTAACCGCAGGTTGCTAAGAGCTTTCGATTATTTACCTCATCAATTTTTCAGGTTTTTTAGACACCGGTTGCGCACTGGAACTTCGGACCTTTATTGACAGCGCTCAGCCGCTCTTAGGCATTTTATAAAAAATGAACCATTGATTCACAGTAGGAAAAATGCGGTTAAAGTATCAAAAGGCAATGCAAGCGGATGCATGTTTTCATTAATTGTTTGCTTATACAATTATATAAGGGAAAAAGCAAACTGCAGGACTCAACGTAAAAGTTGATAAAATAAGTTCAGTTCAGTTCACAATCACTGATCAAACCATCAATGTCCGTTATGTCACAACTGCTGCGTGTACGTAACTCCGTGGGCAGGATATCATAGTTTGAGTGGGCCAAGACAGGTTCAACGCCCGAGCCAACCGATTCTGTACACAAAACTCCGGCTCTTACAGCCGAATCGCAATGACCTCAGCGGATTCAAGTAGATGTCTACGAGGGCGCTTTGGTCGATCGTACGGTGCCTTATCGATAACTTCGAATAAATCGTCCAAAATGGTGGCATAGTTTGTGTTGCCGAGATGTGTGGCTAAGGATAGGCTAGTTGCTTTTCAACAAACAGTTATGAGCCAGGCTTGAATAATTATTGAAAACACGTTCTCTTGCATCCACTTCTGAACTAATGACTGCATATTGCGTTCTAACCTTCCTGTCAACTTGGTTGGAATAGATTCCTAATAACACTACAACCGCCATACGTGAGGTGGTGAGAAAACAAAATCGTTGGCCACGCAATTTTACAAAAGATAGAAAATAACGCTTCACACCATCAATGAAAACATTTCTTAGTGCATCGTCGTTATGATATTTTATTAAGGACTCCGCGTTCAACTGCACGACCGCGAGATAAACGACAGCACCCTCAGTTGTACCTGTTATTAATGCTAAGAATTAACTCAATAACCACAATATCACGCGCATCAATCGGTAATAAGGCAGGTGATTATTCTTTACTAAACTTAAGGCCTGATGACTTCGATTTGTACAAAAAGGCACTTTAAAATTGTATAAAATCTGTCACAGTGAATACCAGCCATGCAAAATGCCTACGTTGCCTTCTCACGCACAAAGTTTTCATCGCT
The DNA here is from genome assembly GCA_944474145.2 of Dicrocoelium dendriticum. Taxonomy (NCBI): domain Eukaryota; kingdom Metazoa; phylum Platyhelminthes; class Trematoda; order Plagiorchiida; family Dicrocoeliidae; genus Dicrocoelium; species Dicrocoelium dendriticum. Next base: position 67,081 of record CALYDF020001553.1, read on the forward strand.
TTAGACGGGCGGTTAGGGAATCAGACAGCGAATAAGTGTGCAAGTTGCACAAAACCGGGATTTATCTTCACGCACCTGCTCTGTTGCACGCAATAGTGTGCTAGGGGCCTAAGCAACAAACACCCAGGAAGACGGTTCGTAAATAGTAGCAGCGCCTTACATGCCACCTCGTATGGTGACGGCTTGCAAAAGAAGTCGGGGTTCTGGGGGCCAGCTCTGTCATCTGCACCTACATAATACGCATGACAGTAGAGAATGAGTCGCACCATATGTCACAGTTAGGTAGCAGTAATGGTCGTCCGCTGTCATCGCCCTTGGATCAGTGGCATAAGTCGCTGGATCTCAAGGGAAAGGTCCTGTATTCGAATCCAGCAGGTTTCGGCGGGTGGACGCTACCGGCGAGACTCAAGCGGATAAAAGGTCCGCCTTGCGCTTACTTGAATGTGGGAAAGGTTGTCTGCTTGTATAACTGCGACCAACCTTTACAAACTACCCAGGAAAAATGTTGCAACATGACCATTAGGAGGTCGTACACCCCATTTTATGCATTGATAACGGCCGTCGGAAAGCCAGACTATCACAAGTTAAAATGCACACGTCCCATCTAAGCATTTATACATGATCTGTAGCCAAACTAACGAACACACCATTAATGAGAGGAACCCTGTTAAGGAAATTACTTACTCGGCGCTTTACTCAGGTAGTTAGCAGGCATTAGTAGTATATATAGCTTTTCCGGCTGTGCAGATCATCCTCATTATTCTCCATCTATATAAGCAAATCTCCAATTAATTTCACTATTACTAATCATGTAAGCAGTAGCACGCGCGCAGCCAGGTTTTCAAGGACTCACGATCAAATTGACGTCAGTTACAACAAAGCACTCAACTGCTTGAGACACGTCACATTATTCGTGAAACGGCTCAAAAGCATCACATAAGAGACCTGAATGTGTTGATCTATGCACACTTGTTTAAGGTAAGTTTGTTGATTTTACAATTTTACTGAGCCTATGACGTCAAGTGTGTGATATAAACTAAGGCTGATTCAATTGGGACTACGTAAAGTGCGTTCCCTTGAAAGTCCAAAATTGTTAGCATGGTCATTCGCTTATATAGCAGTTGTCACCCACGAATCTGTTAGCGAAAACAAAAGTTCAGCATACAATTAAAGAAAGTGGTCAGATCAAATCTAATTGATTAATAATGAACAATACTTTATAACGGACAAAATAACGATTGCTTGTCAAGTCACATAAGGAACCCGGAAGGGCTAAAAAACAAGAAAAGAAAATTTCTGGTTTAAGGTGACATATACTGTTATGCTTAATGCTACTTAGCCGTGACGATTAGTTGACAAACTGTTTGTCTTATTTTGTCATCCGGTGGAAACTGACCAAGTCACATAATGTAAACAGGATAGATCGTGTTCCCATTCTATTTCAAAATTGTTTAGGTGAGTGCGAAAATAACATGAGAAGCAAGGGCTTGCAAGGTTCAGGACAGCCGAAGGTAGCAAAGGTTATTCGTCATGCAAGTCGAATATGTTACGTGTAGGTTCGAGCTGCAGTCCGGTCAGTTTAGTATTGGGACTGGCTTGCAAATGAATGCGACAGGCGTGATTCGGGGTAAACATTATTTCCTTCAGCATGAAAAGAGCTCCACGCAGGCACCGGCATTCGCCGGTGTACAAACATAGGGCTTGCAGTCTTCATTAGTAGGGGAGGGCGGAGAAGCATCTAGATTTTCGTTACTCTGCAACACGATATTTCCAGCTCGTTTCCATGTGTTGGGGAAAAGTTTACCAGACTTGGATCAAGTAAACAAATTGAAAATATAAAAATCAGTTTGCGAACAGGAGTGATTCCGGTTGACCTCGTCAGGATTATGCACCAAATCTCATAGAAATAAAGTATGAGAAATATATCAGACAATGACAAAGTTAAATAGGCCTAGGTTATCTGAATGACAGAGCTAGGTGCTTGACTCGGAAGCGTCCAAGCAATAAGTGGCTTGTTCCCCGACATGGGTCATTGAGGTGAAGGATCAAACTGGACAAAGAAGCTGTACAAATCGCTTTTGCGCACACAAATCTGGTTTCTAGAAGCAGATAGCAATCGCTTCGGCTGTTGCTAATGAATGATGTCTTACCGCGCGTGTGTGGCATCCAGGTACGCGATAAATGAGTTCGCAAGATTAGCTGGTGTCAATTTGGTGCATACAAGTGACAAAATGTGCCAACCTGGCGCTCGTCACTGTTTTCATCACAACAGTACCCAGCCAAAGCGGGCAATGCTCACGGATTCCCTTACACAGTTTCCTGGTGGTTATTCCAATATATCTTGCTCGACATTAAAAGGGAAGGAGTATACGTGAAAACAAGCATTAGACCGAGGAATCTGTCCTTGAGTTGGATACGAATAAAGCTTAGAGGTAATCTTGGTGCGCAGTTGTTTATCAATGTTGTCAGGTAGCTACCGGGAAGTTGCTTGCGATCTTCCCTCCCTATTTGAACGGTAAACTAGTTAAACCATTTCTTCTCGACCGAAGCTGCTTTAACACTCGTATCTCGGCACTACTCATTTTTCCAAACAAACGTTTCCTGCAGCCGTTTTCATCGACAAGCCCCTTAAGAAGTTCACCGTATTCCGAAGCTTGTCCACACTACAAATGGTTCCGGCTCTTTAGGTTATTCATCTAGTTAAGTTCCGCTTCGGATTTAGTGCCAAAAACTGGCAAAGCATATATATTGTCCTTTCCATGTTGCTTCTCTACGCAATCTCATTTGGGTCTACCTATCTCCTCTTCTTTCATTCTGAAGGTCTTGGAAGGACATCGTGCAAACTGGTACGGATTCGAGGGTGTGCTAAAGTATATGGGACAGAATTTGCTCTGCGCAACAATAAATTTTTTATTTGAAGTTTAGCATCCCCGTATCGCCCACAGCAGGGTAGACCGCAAATGGGATCGCTGAGATGGCTGTTTCCAAGTTTGCTCATGAACACTTATGCTGGCAATCGCCAGAGCTATGAGCCCTTTGCCACTCCGTTTTCCTGTGTGTATATCGACCCGTCGAGCTGAAATTGTCTATAGCTAGTACACAACATGGATAGTTGATTCATGCTCGATCAATATCACATATATTTTCTATAGTCTCCTCTAATGGAATATTGGTGATAAGCGCTACAATGACCAAGCATAATAGCTATATTCCGGTACTCTCCAGCTGTGAAGTAATCACTTTGTTTAACAGTTAGTCACTGGTGCACAAAACATTTTTGTTCCATTTTACCTCAGCTTAACATAATGCTAAGTTCACCCTCGCATCCGAATGCAATGGCAGTTTGCCATTCCTAGATATCCAGATTTGCAGGAGACCAGGTAGTTTGACAAGTTGAATGTGCACAGTAAGTCAACGTGGAACGGACAGTGTTTACGCTTTGCCCGCTTCGTCGCATTAAATCAGAAACGGAAATTAATCCTTTGTTTACTTAGTCAAATCAAGTCAAACTGGCCTTTATGCAGCTGGTTAGGTACATTTGCAGTCTTTACACTGAGAATGGAATAATACTCGAGATATATTGGATAAAACCAATTAAATTGTGTGATGCGAAGTGTTTGCATATGGTTGCGGCAAACCACTGTGAATTCTGATGATGAGTTTCCTTCAGTCCAAAACTAATCTTCATATTCACGGTAGGGTAGATTTTTGGTGAATTTAGATCATGCACATAATATATAGCGCTTTCGACAGAGCTACATGCAGCGGATGAAAAGGGTGATTTTAACCTTTGAAAGAAATGCAGGTACAAGAATCTACACGCTAGTTTACAACAAAGTTGACAAGTACCACTTTAGACAATCTCATTCATTTCGAAATAAGTTTTAACAAAAGTAAGAACAATTTTCAGTCCTTTGTGCAACCAGGAGAAATTACTGGGTACAATGAGGAAGAATGCGTGCAGTACAATTTTCAAGCTTAAATCATGAGATTCGGAAAGCATCCTAATTCTGAGTGCATAAAATGATAGCCTTCTAAACTTGCCAAGTGTTCCAGCGACATGGGTAGGCTAAGATAGGCCTTGGCATAAAAAGTACATCAAAGTATTCGACAGTCGATCGCCTGCGTTTGAGATGATCATCTACTGCTAGTGAGGAAATAGCATTTAGCACTACTTAGAGCTTGTCTTTCCGAAGAAAACCGAATGTTATTCAACAGCGTTTAGCAATGTTTATTATGAGAGACCGGGCCAATGACCACAGCACATACTCACCCAGACCACACTGAATGGTAGATGTCACAACGGTTGCAGACATAAGTTCCATAACAAAGTCATCTGCGTACTTGCATCCAATACATTTAGTCGGTAATGTGATGGCTTTGATATCTAAGGAAAACAGTAGGAGGATGAGAATCGCTCCCTGTAAATCACCACGATCAGAACAAAGTGTGTAGGACTTTATTTCCTGAAGCTAAGTGAAGTGGGTATGGTTTTTAAGTAGTCAGCGATCACGTTGCAGACATTTGTGCTTACCCCACACTTGAGCAGCTGTTTAAGTAGGGTTGATTTGTTGATGCTCCCAAAACCATCAGATTAACTGAGAAACAGCAGGCGCACTGCTCTGCGCTTTCATCCAATACTGATGATATCGTACGTACAATGCACGATACGGTTGGGTTTGTAGGCGCATTGTATAAATCGTCTGTCTGGGTGAGCATGAAGATAAGGGGTACAAATACTTTCTCAAAGACTGTCACCATCACCGACGTAGGTGCAATCGGATGATAACTTTGAGATCCCTTTTTGGGCACAGGCGTTATCCTCACAAGTCTCCAACTGTCGGGGATTGGGTTAATCATACGACAGCTCTTGAATAGAACAGTTCAGAGTACCGCGAGATAATCTACGCAGATGTTAGAGTGAGTGGGGCTAAATTATCAGGTCCAGCAGCCTATGTAATCAAGTATTTGTGTTCCCTGTAAAAATCCAAGTGACCAAGGGTGACTGAGAGATAAATGTTTGGGAAGTTGGGCAGGAAAACCACCTATGCGGAATAACAAAATTCGGTAATAAGTCTGTCCACAATCACATTATCAGGGCGCACCAGAGAACTTTGGCTACAGAGCTGCTTTAAAAGTCTCCAAAAGTCACCATAATCATGATTACCTAACATATATATATATTTTTATATATCCGCATATATATATATATGGTGTGTGCCCAGTGCTTTCACTGATGTTGTAATTATGATGCTTTGTCACCTCAGTTGGGCTAAAGCAACTTATACTCTAACTAGGTCTTTGTAAGCTGGATAAAATTACTTCCACTTTATTTAGTTTGTTTTGCCTACCTCAATAATCTACTAACTGGCCACGTTGCATACGCCCACTGTGTTTATCTTCGTTAACTTTATTGCATTTGTAACCTTGTTTAGTAACTTGTGGACATTTTGTACTTATCGCAGATTCGTTGCTAATCAACTTACTACATATGCTAATATAAGAAAGTGTTTTGTCTGCATAGCCGTATTCTTTAATTGATGTATATTATTTGATAATGTCATTTCAAGTGATTGGATCTTGTTTGACATCATCGGTGCGTCTGCTATTGATGTGCATGTTTACAAAGTGCCTACGTGTCTGTTACAAACCACTTCGTCATACAGGCTCCAGGAGACAAATGGTCGTTGCTGGAGGGGACGGGATGCACGGTCCTTGTGGTCCTGCTAGGCTCGAAGAGTGGTTCCATGCACTCAGTGTGGAGTGGACTACGGCCCAGCCACCGCCTTGTGAGCTCTTGATTCCCAAATACAGCTTGCTTTGTGCTCGCCTGTGAAGGAGTGTGGACTGGCTCCGTTGACGAAACTTGGCTCCCATTCACATGCCTCCCGGTCTTATTCCTTCGGGTTTACACTGAATATCGGGTGTGTGGATGGAACTTTGGGGTGCGCAGCGCAAACCACCCATGGTCCCTCTGTAGGCGCATGAGTCCTGTCTTTGGCCACAGCGACAGGCAAATGCGCAACCGGATGCCGCCAACCAAATACATATAAAAATATGTATATATATATATATATATTTATATCCGCGGCCGCTAGCGGAACAAGGCTACGGAAGAAAAATCTACCGCTGATACGAAGGCCCCGCGTCTCGAAAAAGCCAGAAAGTTTTAAATTGAGGACACGCTTCTGGATGAAGTGAACTTCTTAAGTGAGATATAAATCCCGTTCGCGGACTTTAATGTAACTGAGCTTATGAGTAGCAATGGACTTAATTGCACCATTTGTGACACCGTGACTTATTACGTGTTGCAACATGAGTTCGTAACCCGTCTCAAGTATATCTTTACGCCCCCTTGTACTACTGTCGCCTTCAGGTAAACGCCTTGAGATTCAGACAAGTCATCAGGCTTGATTCTGGAACAGGGGTAACACGATGTAACATCGAAATCGAAATTCTTGGGCAAGGGTAGCATTCTAGGCTCTGATGAATTGGTCAAGATATGCTAGCCGTCCGAATTTATTAACAAAGGGGAAATAAATAGTGACACACGTGGGACTGCCTGGTGGTTCTACATCACTGTTGAATCTCGCTCACCTCGGACAAGTGACGACCAAACCGGCTCTGGTTTAAATTTCGCCACGGATAGCCTGTATTTAATAATATAGGAGACGGTCCTCACAGTACACCCCAGCGATTAATCATTACTGTTTCATTGTGCTTCTATTTCTTTGTTAAATTGAGCATAGCTATAAATCCCAATATTTCACCACCGACTTTAAGTTAGCTGCGCTTCTAAATAGCCATGGATTAATCGCACCATTTCCCCGCTAACTTGAAATGTTCCTTATTTCATCTACGCCATTTTCTTCGTATCATTTTTATTCTATACTCCGCATGTAAGTCGCGCTTGGTATGGTTTCATTCTAGAATGTTTAACTACTGATCTGGTGCAATGTAGTATCGTTACTGCATCTGCCTAGAACGGATGAGCTACACCCAACCTACCTTCATTGGACTTACTTAACTCGGTTGTATTTCACGGTGTCTTCACGTGTTGCCCATTACAAGGTTGTACTCAGCATGCCCTATACTATTCTTGCTATCTTCTCAAGTAGGGTCTAGTAGGCTGATTTACCGAGACGGTTAATCATGGCATCCTTCTCTTCGTATTATTATTCGGCCGCGATTCACATCACTATGTAACATTCATGGTAATACACACCAGACTATGTAAACTACATTCTTCGCCTTGCAATCGATTTGTAGAGTACATCACCCTATCTTGACCAGCTGCCCAATACTAACTACCACGACGCTTAGAGAGCCGGCGCATCGCAGAATAATGGTTCAGTCTATCCATGAGCTCATTCGTATTTGACGTGCGCGCGGAGTTTCCGAGCGAATTGTGCGGTTCATACGGATCAATACTAGGGTGGCAAACTAAAGAGTAAGTTTCCAGTTCGATGCATACGCTTGAATCAAAAGGTTACCAGCGCTTGGCCGCTAACAGTACACATAAAGTGTGAAGTTTGACATTTGAAACACAATGCTAGGCGATTGTCCCTCGTGTGACCACGTTGGACCATGAATTTGAAGAGAAATTTCCCTGGACATTCTGTGGCAAGTGAACAATCCCAACAATTAACCGACTATCGCTTAGAACGATGTCAACAGTTCATGTTCCGCTCCGCAGGTATGTGATGAGAGTGAGCAGTTACATTTCTAGTTGTTCATCAGCCATACTGAATTTTCCGGGGCTCATGAAAAAGCACCTACTTAGCGGATGGAAGTTGCATTGCACATGGCCAATATGTTGGATAGACTAAGTAAAGTTTAAACCCAACGGGAATGCTACGTCAATGTCTTAATGCATTACATCAGAAAGGAATTGTCGAGTAGCGGCAATCTTTTTTTGAACACCGAATGGCTGCACCAGAGATGTGCGATGCAGATCGCTATCACTAAGCCTATGGCAACAGCAGAGTACACATCGGTAGGTACAAACGGTTGAATACTTAGACATTTGCAAAACAATGAGAGCACTGTTTGGAAAGTCGCACACTTGACACTGCGCAGCAGGACTTACTGGATGTCACCTGTCAATATCAAAGGTTTCTCATCAATCGTCCTTTTAGCATCTGCGCGTACCTCGGGCAGCAGATAACCAGACCGGTTGGCGACACGGAGAGCCAGAAGAGCACACTCCGTAGCACTCGTATGCTGTGCGATCTTCTCCATCAGCTAGGCGAACCAGACTGTACATATAGACGGCAACACCTAAGTGCACACTATGTTACTGTACCATTTATTTATTTATTATTCTGCCTGACAGTTGCTTCACTATTCCTAGTTCGGGTTAATTTAAATATGGATACCCAAGATTTAAAGCTGTCATGTCTAAATGTTGAAGAAAATATCAACAGTTCGTATTGGATACTTTTCCTCAAGCCTGCAAAAGTGGCTGTTAGCCTGACCTACAAACGAAACCCATACACGTTTGTCGTACCATTGTTCATGAGGTCTGATGTGTCTCTATCCAGTTAGTGACAGTTCACACTTAAGTTTGGATAAAAGCATGTGCATTTATTGTATTCGAAATGCCACTGGACACGGATGAAGCCAACACATGTATATATGTGTACCGAATGAATTCGACGAGGCAGATGGAAATTGGGTGTTGCTTGCATGAAAACACTGCAGTGTTTGTACGGGCAACACCCAATTTTCATGTCTTTTGGGTATGGTCCCCGTGATCGTACTGATTAAGGTTCATTTCAATAAGAATCACGGTCCATTATATTGAAACTGCACGTCGCAATCCAAGCACATAACCTGTAGTCCAAACTTGACCCTCCAATTAATGAATCCGACGAGGTTTCTCATACCGCATTTGTACGGCCAGCTAAGTATATATATATATTTATATATATATATACATCCGCGGCAGCTGGCATAACACGTCTAAGAGAAGAAAACACCTACGGCTGATATGAAGGCCTCGCGTCCCAAAGATTCAGAAAGATTTGTAGCGAGGACACACTTCAGGATGGAGTGAAGTTCGTAATTGGGCTTTTGAGACAAATGGCTGCCAAGAAACGTTAGTTTAGAAAAATCTGGAGTACGGTTTGACGAGTGCTAAAAAGCTTCGGTGGGAAGGAAATGGTTTACCTACGTTTATCGTTTAAATAGGGATGGAATTTCAGAAGCAGCCTTCCCGTAGCTACCCGACACCATTGGACAAAACTAATGCGCAGCAAGATTACGGTTAATATTTACTCCAAAACCAACTGTGAAGCAGAAACACAAGGACAGACTTCCTAAGTCTATTGCTTCCTTCTTCTTGTTACCAGTATCTAAAGCACCAAAACAAAAACCGGTATTTACTAATGGAAGACCACTTAGTGGATTGAAACAAAACGGGATTGTGCTTCTACTTCGATGGAATAAGTAAGCGGGGATCGCTTTTGTCGAGAAAACTGGGTATAACGACAAGATGTAGATCATTCCAACAATCACTCAATGTTCCGTAAAATGGAGAAGGAGAAGGAAAAATCAGTAGCGATCCAAAAGATAGGTACTAAGCCTCTACGGTACTTAGAAAACGCGGTCGATTCCGCCACGATCGAACACATTCGGTACACAAGCACGGTGATTCCGAAATTTTATGGTTTACCGAAAATATATGATGATGGGCTCTCACTTAGGCTCATGCCAGAAATGTGCAACTCACCGTACCAAGCAACAGCCAAGTGGCTAGCATAGACTTCAGTACCGGGGAGAAAAATCATATCCAACTACATCCACCGAGACACTTAAGGCTCCGTAGACTCGACACGACAGGTTGAGCTTATCAAAAGAAAGGTGTTATCGTTAGACATCGTATCGCTATTCACCAATGTTCCGTTAGAAAAGGCTATAGATTATAGTTTCCCAGCTGTCATGGCATTCGGTCGTGTTGTAAATCGGCTAACGTTTCGCCCGCTCTGGCCAATCTTAATCTCCTACCAGCTTATTGCATTTGTGCCGTTTCCACCCAGTTCGATGATCACTACCTAATGCTTCCCACTTCTTGCATCTTATTTGTGTGAATCACAATGTTGCTTCTATTTGCCTTTTGGTCCATCTGTTGTCGTGCTATATGCATGTAAACGCAACCCTACTTAGCTTTCCGGGAACACTCTTGGTTGCTTTCTGCAGAAAATGCTGAAGGCCCTGAACCCACTCTGCAGCCTACCTGCAGTCAGCTGCAAAATAAATTTGTGGGACATCTTGCTTGTGAGGTTGTTAGCATTAACGCACAACGACCGATTGCTGAACCTTCAAACTACGCCGACCGCGATTGTGAGGGGAAATGAGACAGTCATCTGTCGCGGTGCATGGAAAGTTAATCTATCGTCCAGGGTTAGACTAATCTTCAACAAGTTTACTTCACCTGCTGGACAAGAGAGGCCGAACTATAATGCACAAAGTAGCCTGTGGAATGTGTAATAAGATTGTCAAAATACAAGTTACACGTGCAAAATACTCGACCCATTTCCTTGGTAAATGCGGGAATATCAAACCGAATTAAGACTGATCAGTAGCAGGTCAGACTCATTTTGACAGTGCGCCAATTGCAATGCCGCCCCACTGATTAAGACCGTAATTTCAATCGTTCAGTAGAATGCCGGGATGGCGGTAGTGAGTGCGACGTTTTAGGCAGAAAATAGCTTCAGTAGGAGCAACTATAGCAGAATGTCTGAATCTGATCCCTCCAACAAACAAAACTGCAAGCCAATTCAACAAAACGGATATTACAACAACAATGTGGCTGTACTCACGGACTCCGCGGATTTCTGAATTACAGTACTAAATTCCACTTTTGCTTATTAATAACTGAGTAACACGTGTTCTATCTGTGTGAATTGTGCAACAATATTTTGCTATTGGTCTATTGTACAATCTGTGCAAATTAGCTGAATATTCTCCGGCTAATTCGGGGGATCTCATTGATTCTCCGAAAGGTCGTCTGTGTCCGCAATCTTGAATTACTTCTACAGTAAGCTCAACTGTGTGGAGCAGTCACGTAACCTTAGGCGGATCTAGCATCAAGGACCAATCTCGACAATTGCAACTGTCTGGATTTATTTGAACCAACGTCAACCGGAAACTACTCCTACTGAACCGAAAGCGCCGAATTAAAAACTGTTTGGTTTATAGCGCATTCGCTCTTTGTTGCTTTATATTTTTCTGTAGCTCAATATCTCAGGACCATGCTTGAGTCGTTAATCTTCATCAATCTACCGTAGCTACTTCATCTAGACTTCTCATCAGTACCGTTATCTTAATCATGACACCCCTAGGTCTAACCTCTCTCGACAAGCTAAAATTAGTGTTTCATACACCACACAAGCAAACACAATAAAACTATGAGCCAGTCCTGATCCCATTATTGCTCTACTTTCAGAACTCAGTGGTAAGCTCAACTCCTTGGAATCCCAACTCTCCGCGATGAGAAAAATAGTAATCATCATCGAACCAATCCGAGATCATCTGGCTTCATTACACTATCTCAGTAGCACATGGGAAAGCCTTGATGCTTCCTAAATTGGAAAGGCAGGACGGTTAATCGCCTCAGGTGCGTCCGAGGCACATGAACGAATGCATAGATTGAGAAATGTTATCGTTTTTAAGACTTCTGATGGACTTAGTTTACGTAAAGTTAGACCCGCCGTACTTACTGCCTGCAACATGTCCGAGGTTAAATTCAAATGCGTTCGTCTGAAAAAGAAACCACCTAAGCCCTACTGCCCGATCGTTTTATAATTTTCAACTGAGAAATCCGTGAATCGGCTGTTGAGTAAGCAGCTCACCATAACCCAACGCACTGAATTCCATGACACATTGAGTAAACAAGATCGCACGCCACTACAAAAATCCCTTAGTGATATTTCCTCACTAACATCAGCTCAAACGGTTTCTGGGTTAAATGCTCTCAGACCAAAGCACTACAAGAGAACTTTTCCAATGTGGCAACCGGGCACTTTGAGATTGATCTGGACAGCTCACCTCAGGTGATAAGAACCTCGGTCACCAATGTTCCTGACGATACTGCAATGTCAAATTGACAAACTCCTACCAACTACTACCCCCTCAATCTTGACACCTGTGAACTAACTGAATCAAATCATCATTCAGGAATGATGGAGTAACTGCTAAACATTAGGAAGAGCTGACCATCAAGGGCCCTGAGGCAGTGTCGCAAGCTGAACACAACACACAAATGACCACATGAGCAGTCAATTCAATAATGCAGAAAACCCACAAACCCTCACCAGTTCCAACAAAAGATTTACACCTGTGATGAACACGGTAGTAACCGATAAGATCTACCAACCTACATCGTACAATCACTATATAAAGCAACACCCTTCGCCGACAGAAAACCGCAACGAATGTCTTTTGAATACTCCTCGCCATAATGCCCTACCATACCACGAAATCAGACATAGTAGTGACAGAATAAACTATGTTACGGGGTCAAGGCCACCTCTCATCGCATCTCACATGTGTGCATCCCCTCCCAACAACTCTCGGTATGCCCATTTTTAGTACCGGAGGAAATGGAGGTGCGGCCAATCCCTTTCCATACGTACCCGGTAGAAGCCACTACCTCTCCCCACTGTTCCTTAAATTGTTGCGTATGACTCGGCTAGCTAACTGCAACTCCAACTGCAAATTAGACTGGCTCCCTCAATCACCTACATGTCCACAGCAATATCGGCAACCACAAATGACATATTACCCATATCACCACACGTGCTAAGAATAGACTCGACCCCACTACTCCCACACCAATCTCTTGCGTCCATAATACCTGACTACAACAACGCGTATAACCACGAACCGCAACGCGATAATCCCACACACAATAGTTGGTTTTCTGTACTTCTACATAATGTCAGATCTATTAACAACTAATTTTACTTCCTAGGCATGATTGCACATGTCAAGGTTCTACATGCAATCCTTACCACGGAAATTTGGCGTCTCCCTGATACATTAGACTCCACCTTAAGGTATCTTAATTAGCAACTCTTTCGAGAAGATCGCGGTGCAGGCACAGGAGGTGGATGCATAAAATATCTACACCGTACATTTGCAGCAGAACTTCTTGATCAACCCCAGCTAACAATTGTTCCAGAATCACTTTGATTGTCCGTCTCAGGAACCGGTTCCCACAGTCCACTCAGATGTGTTTACCATCTTCCAACTGCGTCAACCACAGATGTTACCATCATCACTTTAGCTTTCGAGTTTGCTACTGAAATGCCACAAAGACATAATATTGCTGATGATTTTAACCTACCAAATATTAACTGGTCCTCGCAACTATCCTCGTTTACACATACAACTTTCCTTTTCTCGATCAGAGTTGCTGGTTGGATACCTTGGGTTACTAAACCAACAAGAGCGACAAGTATACTCGAACTCATATTGACTTTGGGAGTAACAAATGCAAAAGCAGAGGTATTAGACAAACTCTCTGTTATTGACCACAAGATGGTACGATTCACTTTTTGCGTTAGATTTGTCACCAAACACGTAATTATTGCCAATGAGCAACACAGAATAACCTAGCAGCAATTCCAGCAATTATGCTGATGATCCAATAGGGACTCGTTCTTTCTCTAACAATGTGTGCACTGCCGTGGACTATTTTTACCGTCGGGTCTACCAAGTCATTTCTGTCCCTACTTCTTAAGACAAGGAGGTCACAGCTGTCCAAAAGGACGCATTTGTGCATCCAGTCATCCAGAAACACAGAAGACTCACGGCTGGATACAGAGACCGGAAAGTTCACTTTGCTTTCGTAGTTGCATAACCTCATTCACAGGGTCAAGCAATGTAATTGACGAAGAGGATGCACGAAGAACAAATGGCTCTACCAACAAAATGCAAATGAAAAACAATTTGTAAAAGTTCTACGTCGCAGAACCCTTAACCACTCTCCTTACAGCCGGATAGTCCCTTTATGATCCGCACGACATCTGCGAAGCTTTTAGCACATCTTTCACTACCTCCATGAGTCTGGAGACGACCCCGTTAAATGCGTGCATTGGGGTACAAACAACCAACGCTTTGTGAAACATTGCATTTTCGATCATTAGTACCCAACATGCAATGAATTCTACCACACCGTCTTTCCATCTGGATTCCGTTGGTATCCCACCTGCGATCATTAAACTGGGAGGGCCTGACATGCCGTTACTATTGCTGAACATGTTTACCCTTTCCGCGGAATCAAGCTACCCTCCAGCTCAGTGGAAAACATCGCTCATCCTCCCCCGTCACAAGGGTGACTCCAAACAAGAAATTAACAATTACCGGCCAATCCATCACACCCCTGTAGCCAGTGACTACAGCTGTAGTTTAATTTTGACATCCATTTCAAAGGCACTCTTTAGGCCAGCTTTGTAGACTTTTGTGATGATACTTTGGAACAGGTGGAACTAGCATCTCTTAATTACTGCTTCGGGAAATGCGAATCTTGCATCGTTTATAGAAGTCTTATCCAAATCAACGAAGCAGTTGCTGCCATGTATCCAGTAACATTTGTTTCATTATTGCATGCATCCTTGTATATATCTGCAACAGGATGAAGGTAGGCGGGGTAGATTTTGCCCACTTTGCCGTGACACATATACGGCAGAAAAAGTATAAGTTCTATATCACCGAACACGAGAAGCCTTTCTAGATCATCCATGACTGACTCATGTAGAATTAGTTAAGAGTACTGCTTAGGAGTAGCAAAATTGGTGACTATTGGACAAAGCAAAGGACGGCTTTTTCTGTTACTCTTTAGTTCTTGCAATGGATAATTGTTTGAGCAAGTGTGCCATAGCTTCACTACTCAGTACTGAACGCATTTTCAATAATGCTGCGAGGTGTAGCAATAACTGCCCTCTTGTCTAGTTTCATTTGGCTTCGTGCGACATTAGCTTCCGCTTTTTTGAGGATATGTCATGACAGTGAGCATTTGACTGTTGCTAGATGATGCCGTCTCGTGTCTTCATCAGTGGGTAACACATCACACCTCGGTTTTGCCGACATCTCGAATTAACCACTCCTCCGATAGTGTGGAAAGTTAGGTATTCAAACGCCAAGTATGCCAAAACTAGGTTGATCTTCTGGTTTCTGGAGTACTCCATAGGTAACAATGCAACTAGATAGGGCGATTAGCGTTGAAGCCCACTTATCAAATCGCGGACTCGCGTCAATTCTAAATATAACCGGTGGATTAAGTCGGTTACATCACAGCGTCATTGGACAAACACTGGCTTTCAAGGTCATTTGATGCTGTCCAGCCTCCTGCCCTGTGACCGTGGTCCTTAACCTCTTCATGACTAGGCGGCACTAGCGACGAACTCCAGCTGCTTACGTGGAGTGCGTGTCACCCGCAATTTCGTTGCGGCCTCGACAAACTTAAGTTTGTGCGCAATGCCCAGTCCTTGCATATGGTCTATAAATCACATCCCATTACGGGTGTACAGTCTGTGCGCCTGTGTTAGGCTAAATTAGTGCATGCGATGTTCTGTAGGCAGCTGATTCGCAACTTCGACAGGGATGCTGTGTATGCTGAACAAGCGTGCGCCAACTCTGTTGGTGAATCTTGACTACCATTCACTTGCCGCCTGGTCTTATTCCAATGTACAGAAGACTATTAGGGGGAGTTGAATGGTATAGGTGGAAATTCATTACATCTAGACTCATTCAGACAGCCGTCACACGCCCGGGAAAGCACTGTATGCGCCTTCCATCCTTTGGGGAATCGTCAGCAGTGCCCATCCCATCGGACCATGCTAGGGCTCGAACCCGAAACTCGACTTCAGCCAGTCCGTGATTGAGACAACTGAGCTACGGGGGGACGGCAACGACCATCATAATTAACTTACTAGATGTGATGTAGCGCCGCTCACTTTCCACTGACTTTCATGTTACTGCCGTGCAGAGGACAGGGTGGCCCCCCTCACCATGTGACGAGCTTACCAAACTTAAGCCGCCAATTAACTTATGGCGTTATAAGCAGTTTTGGCTGCGTACTGATTACAGAAGAGTAGTAAGGGAGTTGAATGGTATAAGCAGAAATTCATCACACCTAGACTCACTCAGACAGCCGGTACACGCCCGGAAACTCACTGGAACCTAGTTTTATCCTTTCGGGAATCGTCAGCATTGCGTATTACATCAGACCGTGGCGTAGATTGCCTTGTGGTAACTCGAGTCATGAGCGATCGATCGATCAAGCGACGCTTCCATAGTGCGTCCCAGCATAAGTGGCAAAGCTTTCGATCAAATCTTTATGCATAATTCATTTTTGTTTACTTGAAATTTTGTGTCCATGGGCAATAAATCGGGGATCGTGCGCGATCTCCCGCCGTTTATATTCAAAAGGTGGATACAGTAGGTTTGTAGCCGTGACCCAGGAATTTGAATTGAACAAAATATCCGTCAGCTTATTCTTGCAGAATTGACATAACTACGGAAGATGATGTAAAACATGGTGTTGGACGAAAAATGCAATGGCCTGTTTATAGGCCCGCCGATTCGGAGACATGCATGCGTTGTCATAGATTTCCATTCATGCGGCTGTAGTATTATTGCGTGGAATACAATTTTGTGGAATTTTCTTAATAACATTTACACTGTCAAGATGAGTTAACGTTTGTCAGTCTTCTTAAAGACATTAGGAACATGAATATGTTAAAGTTTAACGTGAGTTATCCGGTGTTGATTGGAAGTGTTAAACAGCTAAGCAGGCACATGTGAAGAGACAAATTCCAGCTCCATCTTAACCGGACCAAGCGTTGCTGTGTCCAGTAATTATCCCCTCCCTGGATGCGGCGTTGTATGAGCGGCAGTGATGTGACATATATTCCAATACAGAAGATAACTCGTATTGTCTCGTAGTCACCATCTGCAACACTTCCAGTAGATCGTTTCAAGCAATGTGAATTTCTAATGTGAGTATTAAGTCAAGTACAAAAATAATACAGCCATATGTGACCATAATGACCGCCTGCGAAATGGGGTTCACTTTTAGTATACATAATCTTCCGTGTGCGCAATCGTCGTGTCCACAATCTTTGTGCCCGCTTTATGTCTGTGCTCTTGTTGCTCTCCGCAATTGTCGTGTGCAGTTCCTTCGTGTGCGCTCTCATCATGGATCCGTTGCCAACGCCATTGAAGTGTTTATAAGACAAGTGTATGGTAAAGCGATTCGACTGACGGAACAATGCGACAATAGCCCGATTTGTACTGCAGTTCAAATCAAGCGCGTAAGTACCCACTCTAATACGATGCAGATCACTTGACATGTCATTGCCGCGATCACGCAAGTTACACCCCGACATCATTTCCAGTTGTACTTGAATCTATAACTGGATAAGTCGGGGAAGATTAATGAGTATAAGGAGGACAGCCTGTTTATATCTTAACTCTTCTTTTCGCAGTATGAACTTAAAGTAGCTATGAGTTATGACCCGAAGTGTTTACTGCATTCATTGCAGTTTATAGTGGTATATGCAGCTGGTATCGACAATGCGGTTTTATAGCTACGATTTTGTGCATATTTCAACAGCCTTTCACTAGAATGAAATGAAAAAGGTCGAGATTCCTTTTTTATTAGTCAAAACATTGTGGAGCACAGTTACTTTATCACTACAGATGGTATCCTTGTTTCAAATACACAATGCTGTGACTGGTAAAGACTTTAGTAACTACAATGGAATGCTATCGGTGTTTCTCTTGGAACATAAATAAATAAATATTTTATTCTTGACAAGGCGAGACACGGCTTTTGTGCATGGTCAGAATAGTGCAATATTGTATCTGATAGCATACTAAGCAAGACCAAGAGCTGGAGTAATACAGGTGAAGTCAGTAGTGTAGGCCCGCATGGCCCAAAGATTGAATAAAGTCTGTCGTCACAGAGTGCGAGATGTAAAGATAAGAATTACAGAGATCATTGGAGTGGAGTATGTCGGTGAGCAGCAGGCCCAATGAGGTTGTGTACACCGTGCCGGTCAGGTGAGTGATGCGTGAGGAAAAAGCTGTGAGAGTTTTAAGAATTATGCCGTGTCACTGATCAAACATGTTGGCATAGTCGTATGAGAGTAGATATATGGACCGAAGTTGTGAAATGTGGAATCCGTCAAATCGCTAATACGTGGTTGGGTCAGTGACTTTATTAACTGGCGAGTCACATCCCCACATACGCTTAATGATTGTCCTAAATCCTGCTAGCCTATCATCTATGTGTCCACGAATTAGGTCTTTTAGACCTTAATTTATCGCCGAGAATAACGTTCAGGTTGGAAGCGGTCCTCACTAAAAACTGTTAATTGTTGCGCCCATTTACCTTAACACTAAGCCATGCTTGGCCTGGGCAATTCAGTTTGTGGATGCCGTTACTTACTAAATGCCATGATTCTGTTTCCTTTATTTATAAATCATGTAGAAAGAAATTTAAAACCCTGGGGTTGGTGTGTGTCAAGTAAGCTAATTATCCGAAATTAGTCACGTGTAACGCTGATGGAGAAGACAACGTGGTTCACAATTTTCCCTTGCGGTATTTTTGTTCTAACAAAATACCCGAAACGCACTGATTTCACCGTCTCGGTTCAATCTCTCGCTAAAGATATGTTGATGAGCGGTGCCACGCGTTGGTTGCGCAATTATAAGGGCTCGCGCGTGTGTGTACTCCAGGCTATTGATCTGTTTGCCATTGCACTTAATTGCTTATTTTATGCCAGCGTCAGTTCGACTCAAGCAAGTTTGATGTTTGCTGCGTTTTCCACTGGTGTACAGTTACTCTCACCATTTACTCAAATAACCGTCTTACAACACCGCCGTGTTTTACAATTTCCCCTTGACGTAACATCATGTCGACGGAGGAGTTATTCGAACCTACGCGTCCTAAGTGTTGTATCAAGCTTAATCAAGTTTGACAGGCTAGAATTGCATTTGATAATGCTAAAAATGTGCATCTGGAAAGCTCGGTGCTTGGCAGTAAGTATAAAGAAATTGGTGTTACCAAAGAAATGCCATTCCTGGACTTCAGTTAAGCACAACCCACCGCTGACATCGATTGTAGAGCTGTTGGAAGCTGTCAGCAAACGTACGATGCACTGCGGTCACGTGCGGTTGTATAGCTTTAGCTACTATGAAACATAAGTCTTTTAGGGATAATTTGATATGAGGAAGCAAAAGGATTTCCACCAACGCCAACGTTGGAAACTATGGAGTGTGTTGACGAGTAGTCGCCTAGTGCTGATGGGGAAATTTATTCTTGCGGAACATATTGTGCGTCTGGGCGTTGACAAATACGTGTGTCAGCATATAAGGTACACAACCGGGTGTAAATCTTCCGCTTTTTACATGTTCGGGTAAAATACAGCTTACTATGTTACTGTTTATCTTCAACTATCCCACTATTGTTTTCAAAGACAGCAGCCGATGATCCTTAGGCTTCCATCGTACTCGTTCAATATCGTCTAGGATTGCGCTTGTTAACAGTTGATCCAAACGCTGCTCAAGCTAGGCAATTTCCTGTCCGTCTCGAACTACTCAAATACACCCTTCTACTCTTTGCTTCCTCAGCAGACACTTGCACTAACATGTTTAATCTCCGTCATGGTTTTGGGTAATGCGAAGCACAGCTTCATGTTAACTCGCTGCTCCATTTTTCAGTGACACCTGTTATCACACCGACTCCATTAGCTTAATCCCAACATGCACTACTCTTTCACTTTGGTGATTTTCATGAAATGAGGCCTTGTTGATATGCCTTCCAACTGGTATGGGCGGGCCCCTCATCGTCACCAGTGCGCTTTTCGCCATAGTAGACCATTGACGGAACTTTTCAGAAAACGTTTGAATAGTACCCACTGGCAGTTTCACCTAAGTAGACGGTCATTTGAAGTTGAACATGCTTTGAACTACCTTAGCTTAACTGTGGAACTTAACTTTATGAAACCATAAGGGAAGAGGGACTTGGAAGGCTGTTTCAGATAAATACGTTATGTGTAAGAAAAAATGGAAGGAGACGAAAAGATATCGCTGTTTTACCCAAAACAATTGCTTATTCCATAATATTTTGCTCTTAGCTCCAAAGCAAGTTGATTGTAGGCGCAGCATTTACGGGGAATTTTCGTTCACTTCATAGAATATCTCATCTCATCATCCTTTGATCAAGAAAAACTACAAACGCATTCGGTCACTAAAATTAATCTAGTGTACATCCAGTAACGAGCCGTAGTTTATGATTTTCATTGTTATTCGCGCATTTGTTTTCGTCCATTCAGATTTCTATTGGTGGTAATACCTGAGGAGTAGCACGTTTCCTGGGAGGAAATAGAAATTCAGGAAGTCTCGAAACACAGGCTTTTGGATTTATGCCTCCATGAGTCAGCCAAGTTTATACCGTTTTCGCGCACACACTTTTCCTTGAATTCTGGCCATTATGTATGTACGCGCTTGGAGTCTGCTTCGCGAAATGTAATATTCTGGCATGCACGGAGGGTCGATCTCGTAGCAGAGAAAAGTTAGTACTGTGGGGCGCCTCAACCTACCCGTGTTTTCATTTTATACCTTTCTCGAAGTTCCAGTATACCTAAAAGAGCGTTGCTAACAGTATGGCTGCCCGAATTCCAAACCATTGACGAGCTTTGACTACTTACCCTATCCTAGAAGAAATTTACTAACTACGTCGCTTAAATCTCCGCTTGCTTTTTAATAGGATAAGGAACCTAAAAATAAACACTTCCACTAGTGCGGGCTAGATCATCCGCGGTTCTTGGAAACTCCTTAAATCATCCAAAAGAGCTAATGTTCACCATTCGTAAAAATAGTGCAGCCGAGTTTAGTGAACAAGTAGACATCAGTGCATAAATGTTGCGCTGTCTTTTCGGTGCACGATCAGATGAGGTTCATTTGTCCAGCTTACTGCAGTGTACGAACATTCAAATTTCAGCAGCTGTAGAACTTTGCGCGCGAAAGCATAACTAGAACATGGCGTTGTTGGACAGTAATACATTTGTTAATTGATTATGGGAGCAACTGCTTAGGATTACACTTTAGTTCAATCATTAAAACAATGCTAGTACTTGATTAATCAGCAATCAGCTGTCCATTTTCTGGCTCCGTTCTGCCAATTAAAACATATGCAACCTCCAAGTTATCTTTGCTTGACCACGTAATACTTGTACACATTGAATTTACTCCTTTGGCTTCGGTAGCACGCGGATTTCAACAGTATATTGTTTACCAATTAAAGTTCTAACTCAACAGCCTGGCATTCCTTTAAAGTAGTGCAAATGTAAAATGGCGTTTCCGGAAACGTAAAATGATGCATGTAACTATTGTCTGTCAGGTAGTTAGGGAAGACTCCGAAAAGGAATTAATGGTACAACAACCACTTTTAGGATGCGTATGTGTCAGTGTTCATCGAAATTGCAGGTATTTTCCTAAAACATAGGAAGAAAATAGGTGTCCCTTTACAGTTCAGTGATGCTTCGTAATTTGCTTCCAATCTCTAGTTAACGCATCTGAGAGAAATTACGTGCAATCTCTGGAGTGTCTGAAACTGAATTTTTCTGTGAAGCTATTCGAGTTCTAAACCCGTTTGATGTTTTGTAGCTTGAATTACTCTAATATGCGTCCTACGATATAATCGCAAATAAGTTCACCTCAACTTCAATGGCCTTTGTTCAGTGTCTGCTCGTTCTTTGTCTGAATTTGTATTAGGCTAATGTTTCTCACGCCGCTTGGATGATCAGAGAAATATTCTCCACAGCACATGAGCACCAATTACTGAGACAACGTCGTTCACCACTTAAATAGCCTAGACGGAATTAGATCTTGTTTTACTAAATAAGATGATAATAAATACTAAATTTATTTCGCAACTAAAAAAACGGTCTCTCGTCATTACCAAGCGGTTTTATTTGGCGAGGCTCACAAATAAATAATTTTATCCGTTCTTTCGGTTCATAAGTATCCAGTCGGCATGATCGCACAGAAGCCGCTGCTTGATCAATAGTACAAAGAAGACATATATTTTGATGTCTATTGAGCAAACTGCATAGATGCTGTTCCTAATATCAGACTGCGACGCTAGGCTGTGATACAAACGCAAGCACATTGTGAGTAGAGAGTTGCATACGGCGTATCCATCACACGAAGCTGAAGTCTAGTGCACAAGCAATGTTGAATTGAGGTGCGACTTGACCACTCTGATGTCATTACTGCTCTTGTATACCCCTCCCAAATAAAATGTCCATTGCGGTTGTTCGTTAAATAATCAAATTAACCTTATGTTCGGCCTTGATTTAGTAGCTGGGCTAGTGCACCTTCAGTAGAGACAAGGCTATGATAAGCAAACTGAAGCGGATTCTCTGGTATGAGTCTGAGCCATCATCCTTTTAAGAACAACCTTCTCGAAAACCTTCAGTTTAACTGAGGTGCAAGCAATTGGTCGGTATTTATCTTAGCCATTGTGACACCGGTGTTATTCTAGCATTGCTCCAACAGTCAGCAATTTTACATTCCTCTATGCACAACGTGTGTAGGTCAGCAAGAGGCTGGCAAATTAGTCGGCATGAACCTTGATGATAAGGGGAGATAATTGGTCCGGACCACTCGCTTTGTTGAATTTAGCTTCAGTAGGTGAATGAGTACTGTATTCTTGTCAGTGGCAGCTGAAGAGACCGTGGGACTCTCCAATCGGGAGTAGGAAGTGTAAGAATTGTAAGTAGCACTGAAACAACAAAATTTTCGGTTCAAATTTTCAGTCCATGTCTGCGTTTGACTCCCGTTGAGAGACACCACTAAGTTATTTAAGCATCCGCCAGACCAGTCGACAGCTATTGTTTCCAAGAATGTTCTGGACATATAGATGGTTTAGACGGCGCAACTCTAAATTGATTAAACGAGAAAGAGACTTCACTGCATCATGGTCTTACTGTAAGAACGCTATCTCTTTGAGCCAGCACATGGGTTTTATACAAGGAGATGAAAACCGATCAGCACGGATATAAATATTTTCCAATGGACAGCATGTATCAAAACATAAGTTGACATAGCTCGTTAATTGGTCACAGTAGGTAGATAGATCGTTGTCAAGGTATAGATTAAAGTCTGTAGATACAAGCATTTCTCGTAGTCGATGTGTTCTAAGGTGAACATTGTCCTCTTGAAAGTTTACGATTTTTACAGCGAGTGAGCAGCATATGATATCTTTTGCTGTCTAGGACACGAGATAAGTTGATTGTTTGTGTGATCAGCGTTACCAGTTTGCGCCTGATTGCACACAAAAGCAACTTCACGTTGTTTACAGATATCAGAACTAAGGTTGTTTTAAATCTGTTGGGGGTGTTTACAACATTTGTAACCCAAGATCAGTGAGAAAAATAGTGTGCAATCTGTTTAAATCGCCAGCAAAAATACAGCGCGAATAAGAAATGTGGTCCATGACAGCTGTAGTGAACTGATCGTAAAATTCCTCTGCTTCAGAGGTGGGTCGGCTAGGGGAAATGTAGATATTTACTAGTAAAATCGATTAGTAGCCACTTAAACATCCTGGTTTACACTTCAAAATTAAACAGTTACAACGTGCTGAAGAGAAGATAAACATACATTTTGATGACGTACACCACGACGGATTGATATAAGTACTAACTAATCCGACACGGTTGCGGTATGTGCTTTTCCATTCGGCACAATTGCAAATGAATTACTCTATCCCTACAACTGTGTCATTCGCATCCTCATAGAGCCAAGTCTCTTGAAGCAGAATTGCGCCCACCTTAGGGTATTCAAGCGAACAGACTGTGATTTTAACCTCATCCATTTTTCTCACAAGCGATCGGATAGTTGCGTTAAGTATGATGGGTATACTCATCCTCCGCTATGATTTCTTTCGTAAAGCAAACCTCCATCCAGCTCGATGTTTTTAGTAGATTTGTTCCTCTTTTTGTTGATTTGTTTAAGTTTACTTCTTAATGCTTGATCAGGGAGAAATGGAGCGTTCGGGGGAGTAGAAACACACAAAGATTTCAGAAGATCGCGAGTGTAGTCTAAGCTAACCCTGATTGTTGGTATGGCTTGGTGGGGAAAAACAAAGCAGAGATTTGCCGAAAGCTTGAGCATAAGGTATTCTGCGAGTAGAACAGGAAGGCGCGGCCAATTTTGTATGCTCCGCATTTGAACTTGATTCATGGATAGTCAGTTTCAGTCAGAACTCACGAACGAGCTTCCTATTCGCACACGTGTGTATGACTAATGCTGTGGAGTTCAGAGATGTTAAAACAACGTCGGATTGGGTGGTCTCCCAAACCACAATCTGACTGCCACTGATTAAGTTTGCTGTAACGAGGTTGACGGTAAATATGGTATGCTGTGCGATAGCCTTGTGACTATCTAGATGGCAAATCGATACTTCAGTGTCAAACATATTCCGAAACTTGATGACATCCGCCTACGTTTTACATTGGTAATGACAACAGTCTATGCATCACAAGTTATAATTATAAAAGCTGAAAATAATGGTGCAACTTGCATTTAGTATAAAAAAATTGATTTGTGAATCTACCATTGGTTTTGCAGGTACTTAACTGGTAACTGCGATGTACTCTTCTGTGTGTCAAAACTACCTTGGCCCAGTCGAACTGCGATATCCGGCTCACGGAATTATGTGCACGCCGCACTTGTGACCTAACGGATAGGGATTATGCTTGATCCGTGATCAGAAACGAACATATCTTACCAACCCTTACATTGTGTCCAACATTTTGTGTTTTCCACCTATAAATTTATAAATCCAGAGAAGAATCACTGAAAAATTTTGTTCGCTTGTATCGAGTTTTAATCATCCCAAGGAACTTGTTTCCACTGTGAAATATCACTTAGACTCTTATGTGTTGACATAGCTTAGTAGGTACGTGCGCTTTCGGACCAGGATAGTGAAAGAGGATATACGTCTTAGCTACATAGAAAAATGTATCGAGCACTATGGAAAATGAGTTATTGGAAGAATCTTTGTAGCGCACACATCAGGCCGGACAACGTGTGCATGAAACGTTTAGCACACAGTCAGATTGAAACCAACCGTGTTAAGAGGGACAAGCGCAAGCGTTGGCTAAGTCAGGTAACCATCTTGCTAACCAGACTTTCTAGGCGAGATCATGTAGAGTTAGACAAGACGGTCGAGGAAATGTTCACGAAGCAGCAAAAAAAGTACGTAGTTCGCTTTCGATGACATTAAAAAGACGTATCCGACGATGTGTTCCACGCCGAATCTGAAAAGTACTTATGCAATTTATCCTCACTAACGCTTGGTCGTATGACAGAGGATCGCTTGTCACTGGACACTAGGTTTTCTATCCCCAATCGAAGGCACAATAGACCAACAATCGGGGATCAATACGAAAATCTGTATGAGTAAACCTCACTGTTGGTTCCGTCAACTGACACACAGATAAAAGAGTTTAAGTCGCTTCTAACGCAAACATGCTATGGTTCTCACCAAACTCGGATAACGCATCATGCCCCAGCGAAACGCGATCACATTTGGTCCTTAAACCACCTAGTTAGCAATAAAGATGATTTGCTTACTCGGCCTGTTAAAGGCCCGGGTATAGTTTTTATGAACGAAGCAGATTCCATCTGGAAAATGAAGGAACTATTAGCAGATGATATCCATTTAATGAAGCTGCTTATTTAAGTGGGCAAGACAAAGTAGACCAGAAGCCAAATCTGCAACTACCTCAAATAGCTTAGGGATGGTGGCTATATCATCGAGGACTTCTGTGAAAATCTGCGCCTACAGACTTCACAATTCCTAGACCGTGTGGTCTTCCTAAAATTGCGTAAGTCTGATGTTCCCCTACGATCAGTCTTAGATATGTAGAACACACCGTACCCCTCTACTGCACGGTGGCTGATCGAGCGGCTGAAACCTGTTAGTAAACGATTCCCAGTACAAAGCCTTAAAGACAGTTTTGTTGTCTTGGATAGGATGCACCATCTATATATCACAGGTCCAAACATGTGCTCCGTCGGCGCTACTTCACATTTTACAAATGTGACGTTATTATAAACTAAAGCTTACATCTGACTATGTTGAAGAACACCAGGTAGTTATCAGCAAATCTACTGTGGCCCCAAGGGAATAGCTACTGCGGTGCAATTTCAACGCCCAGTTCTGTTTAACGGTGCCTTATATCAGCAGCAAAATGTAGTTGTTATCGGCTCTCTCTTTGGACCGTTTCTCGTCGATGTATTCATAGGTATGCCTGAGCAGGACAAGTTATAATCGGTCACCACAATGATTAGACTTTACCGCCCTTGCGTCGACGATATATTTGTACTGCTCCATTCGACTCGAAACATCAAGGAGCTTACCAATGAGTTCAATCAGACACAAGAAGCATTGAAGTTACTTCCAAAGTGAAGGCTATTTACCCTTCTTCAACGTGGCAATGTAACGACTATTGGGTGGCACACTGCAACCTCACGTTGATAGGAAACATACTTGGAATGGGCAATACACCAATTTCCATCGTTTCGTTTCACTTAGATTAAAACGGAACATGATCCTCAGTCAAATGTTTCGAGCAGGAAGGATTTGCTCGAAGGACTGGTCTTCCAAAGTGGTGAAGCGCATTCGTATGATGCTGAGAGAAAATACTAACTCGGACAGTTTCCTGGAAGTCAATACGGAGCCAGGGAGGGATGTTTCTGTAAACCTTACAGTTAAGAGAAACCTATATTTGACCAACTACCATACAGAGGAGACGTTGCTGCCGAAATCTTAACTCTTTGTTTTTCCCATGCCCTCAGACACAAATCCTCAGCAGCCAAAATTCAAAACCAGTTCTCCGGTAGCCTACTGCTAAGAATTAGCTCCAAAGAAAAAAGATCTGTTCACACCAAATCAATATTTATTTATCCGTTCTCCTCTTCTTGTGGAGCAAGTTACATTGGTCGAACGACGAGGCGCCAGTCCGACAAAATGAGCGGACACTATCACGCCTGGCTCCTGACTGTCGAAACGAAAAACCTTATACATGGTTATGCATTTCGCCACCGACTTGGCTGTCATTCACAGTTATCTATCAGGCACCGAATAATCGACCAAAGTGTTTACTTGAATCGTCTGAAGCCATCGCGATTTGACTGTAGGAGTCAGAATTGCGCGTTCAGACAATGTTTGCTCAGAATTTAAAAGAGCATCTTTCTTCAATATACTATCTTCAAGCTGAATACGAGATAAATCTGTAGCAAGATTTCAAGCATACGCTATTTTCTTTAAGCTATTTCATTGTCTCTTTGGCATTATTTTGACGAACAGCTTGTGCAAGTTCTAACTTCAGCAGCTGTAGCTCCCCAAACAATAATTATATCGAAATACGGCAAAAGCCAGTTTGTTATCTATGCATTTCGTCACCTCCACTCAATAGCCGCAGAGAGCTCCATCTGCCGGTTGATGCCCTATTTCAAAATTTCGATTTCTTATGGAACACCCGTCGTATGAGTAAATTACTAGACTGCTACAAGTATATAAATGTCACTTCAAGTGAAATAAAATCCCAGGCGTAGGTATCAGAAAAACGGTTAGCGGGAAGGCTTGCTTTTGGTTGACCTCACCTGGATTATACACCGCATCTGACAGAAATAAATTAGGTGAAATATACCAGAAAATGTAAAAGTTCAAATTTCTTGGTTATCTGAATCACAGAGCTAGGTGGTTGGCTCAGAAGCGTCCAAGGACATGTTGGAGACGTTTTCCCCTACACGAGTCATTGTGGTGAGGGACCAAGCTAGACGAAGAAACTGTACAAATCGCTTTTGCGCACACAAATCTGGTTTCTGGAAGCAGGTAGCAATCGCTTCGGGTGTTGCTAATGAATGATGCCTTACGGCGCGTGCGTGGTTTTCAGGTACGTGGTACATGGGTTGGAAAGACTATCGTGTATCGACTTGGTGCAAACAAGTGACAAAATTTGCCAACCTAACGTTCGTCACTGTTTTCGTCGCACCAGTACACAGCCAAAACGGGCAATGCTCACGGATTCTATTATACAGTCTCCTGGTGGTTCTTCCGATATATCATGCTCGAAATGAAAAGGAATGAGTATAAAAAAGAAGCACTCGACCGATGAAGTTCGTCTTTGGTTTTCGGCATCGCAGTTGCCTTTGGAGTAAATATTAGCCGTAATCTTGCTGCGCATAAGTTTGTCCGAGACGTTGCTTGTGATATTTCATCCGCGGCTGTTTTAACACTCGTATCTCGGCACGCCACATTTCTCCAAACAAACACTTCCTGTAGCCATTTTTCTCAAAACTGTAGTTAAGAATTTCACGTCAATCCGAAGCTTGTCCACACTACATACAAGTCGTTCCGGCTCTCTCGGTTATTCATCTAGTTAAGTTCCGTCTCTGATTTAGTGCAAAAGACTGACAGAGCATACGTATTTTCCTTTCCACGTTGCTTCTCCATGCAATCTTCGTTGGGTCTACGCATCTGATCTTCTTCCAATCTGGACCTCTATGTGAGACATCGTATAATTGCGTTCGGATTCGAGGGTGCACTTAGCATTGTAGTGCGTCTAATTATATAAGACAAAATTTGTTCTGCATAGCAGTGACTTTATTACACAAAATATATCAGTCACGTATGGCCCAGAGCAGGGTAGACCGCTAATGGGATTGCTGAAATGATCGTTTCCAAATCTGCTCATGAATACATCTGCTAGCAACCGCCCTAGCGATAAACCTATTGTTACTCCTTTGTTCTGTGTTTATATCTACCCGTCAAACGGAAATTGTCTATAGCTTGTTCACAACTTGGGTAGCTCTTTTATTCGGTTGTTTGTAATGCCGACATCCAAGTGATCTGAGCTAAAGGTGTCGCAGCGGAAACAGTGGAAAAATACCAATTACGGGTAAACATTCAGTTGCTTATTAAGTCCCATAGAATAGTCAGTATGAGAAACACCTCGTGGTGAATAG
The DNA here is from genome assembly GCA_944474145.2 of Dicrocoelium dendriticum. Classification (NCBI taxonomy): domain Eukaryota; kingdom Metazoa; phylum Platyhelminthes; class Trematoda; order Plagiorchiida; family Dicrocoeliidae; genus Dicrocoelium; species Dicrocoelium dendriticum. The sequence goes on from CALYDF020001553.1 coordinate 96,136, forward strand.
AAAAGGAAATGATAAAATGAAGCTCCACTGGGTGGACATTCCAGATTGTTCAGAAATAAGAATGCAAAAAAGAGGCAACCTGAATTGTCAGGATAAATTTGGTTGTGCAATTTTCTTCGCGTTATATCGTCATTCGTGATATGCAAGCTACATCTCCTAATATCGGTGGATTAATGCAACCTCAAGGCCTTTTTATACGAAGGTAAAGGGGGTGTGGATATATCGTAATTTGGGAGGTCGATCCACCTCTGGCACTCACAAAAAAGTAAAAGTTTCGCTGACATTCTAACCGACTCTAGTGTGTGGCCAAACTGAGCTGGTGGCACATTCAATTTGCGATGTGTCTTAGTTGTAGTAGTTGACGGCAGACCTGACTGGAGTTAGCCAAACTCTGCTAGGTCATTAGCAGATGACAACGTAGGTGCCAGTACTGGCCTCTATACAGCCTTGGAGTCCTCCGTTTAAGTTTATAAGGGAGACGAAACAATTCCTTGATGTGTTTTGGGGCTCTTCATTGTAGAATCTCGAACTCTGCGTGAGCTCTATTTTGTTAGGGCAGCAGTGCCTTGATGGTATTTTCTACATGAGGCGCACGTACTTGTTAAGCAACCGTGAAAATGCATAAGGATAAAACTGCCCGAATGTCCTCCGCAAAATGCCATGGTGTTGATTTTCTGTCTTTGCTGCCCTCTCAGATTTAAGTAGCACATATCAGTCAGCATTAATATGCCAAAGTCGTGCTTCTGGGTGGCTGCCTGCTAGACAAGGTTGCTAACCTAGTGTGTACTGTTCTTCTGGTGGCAAATGTGGACCACCTAACACTTAAACGAATTAGGCTGGAGCAGATTATGGAGTGACCACGCATAGCTCTGTTCAGGTCTCGCTGAACTTCATCGTGATCCTGCTCGGCGACCGCCTACCACATCTAAACATCATCAGCGAAATCTACAAAGCTAAAGCAATCAAACGCATAACCTCGTTACTGAACGCGAGGAACAGACGCGGCAATTGTGGAACTCCACGCTCGATGTTAATGGTCAGCTAGCGAGCTTTGAATTTGAACTTGCATTTGCGGATTCTACAGAAAATTCCTTATCCATCCAAGGACTGAATTCTCATCTCCATAGCTTTCGAGTTCGTAAAGCAGAATGCGGCCATCCACTCGGTTGCTTTCTTTGGAGAAGTGGTGAATCACCTCGGTCCCTCTGCCTGTATTGGACGCTCCCGTCAAGCTACTGCTTGCAATCAGTAGTTTGGTTGCACATTAAAAGTATTAGGGGAGACCGTGCTGCTCAGGTGCTATGATGTGGTGGTGCTGTGATGTGGTGTCCTAGATGGTCTGCTAAAGCCTAAGCGACGACTGCCTTCATCACCTTTGAGATCACAGGGAGGAGGACCGTTGGGCGATAGTTTGCCAATTCTGAGTGATTGCCCCTCCCGATAATTGACCTTATTAGGATGTGTTTCTACATGGTGGGCACAGTTCGCTCATCAAAGTACGTTTGAAATAACTGCGCTGATGGTGCGGTTAGCATCGCTTCTACTGCGTTCAGCGACCTTGGTTGAATGTCATCCATTCCGGAATAACTGCAGGTACGAAGCGAGAACAGTTTCTTCAACACGAACGTAACAGTAAAAGTTTTGTTATTAATTGTTGAAATCGGTCCATAGATTTAGGTATGTAATGTTGGCGGAAGTCTAGTTGGAAGGTGGGGGCTAATAACTTCTGTGGAACTATGGTTACTTCTTATTGCCCTTATTGCTCTGTGGCACTCCGACTGTCGTGTTCATTGGGGCCGGAGGGAGGGGCGCCATGCTTCCCTTCCCGAAGTATGTTAACATGCATGCGTAGGAGCTTTTGTTATTGGCACATTTACAGGCCAACTGTTGTTGGTGAGTCACTGTCTGCACGGATATGCATGTTTCAACAGTCTCGCTGAGTCAGGTAGTTGCTCCAGGTCTAGGGACCAGACAAGCTCTGTATGTGTGTCAGGCTACTTTCCTTGGTGACACACATTTGCGATTTAAGCATTCAAGCATGTATCGATTATGGAGCTGAGATCCTAAACGTTTGTTTCCCGACGCAACCAAACCTCGGCGGATTTATGAGGAGGCCTTTGTAAGTGGTGTACATTATGAACATTTTTTGGTCCTCATCATCGATCAGAAAGATATGTGACTCGGGTGAGAGGTTGTGTCGACGGTTGTCTGTTCGCCTATTACCTGTTTTTGGTAGTATTATAAGTGAATCGCTTTGTGTTGGATTCGAGATCATCGTAATTAATACCATTGATAACTCAGTTCGCATATTGCACGAACTGCGGTTCCACGATTGCATAGAAAATACATCCCTTCTTACAGACCTGCTTTCTGCGTGAATTTCGAATGGGATCCTACTTCATTTGTTTGCTGTGGCGGATAACAGCTTATCTAATTGTTTTGAACCATAACTCGGCTGGCAGTCTGTTTCAAAGTGACTACCATCGTTACAATAGGGTAAGCGTTATCTGTCTAGTTTGTAGCACAACCTTTATTTTCCTTGGGCCGCATCCTTTATAGCTTGCAGATGTTGGCAGCCTTGAGAGAAAAGAGGCTGCAACTTCATCCAAGAGCATTGTCTCACGAATATAGCGCCACTGCTCCTGCTCGTGACTCTCTATTTCGCATGCATCGTGCTCATGAGACAAAACGGTTTGGGCTACGGTGTCCATGCGGTATTCTTCTGGGCTCTGCTGCGCTAGCTTGCGCTTGCCTTATGGAAAGTCTGGAAAGATGCGGACCAAACAGGATCAGTTCTGGAAAGAAGCTGTCAAAAGAAACACTGCTGCTACCTCATTGACAGAGTATTGAGTAAACCGAAATAGTCTGGCTTTGCCAGTTTGATTAGAATTTGGGCGCCGGGTGATCCACTTCATTTTGGAGGAATTCCATTGGAATTCCATTTGCTCAGACAATCCACCTTTTCGTTAAACATTATAATATCAGATATATTTTTCATGGAATGAGAAAATGTAGCCACATTTGGTACAGATTATATTTTACAGAAAAGGTCATGCTCATGCATGAATGATAAATAGTTATATGCTTTTTATTGCTTTTGCTGTTTCAGCAATTTGTATTAACTCACAGGTGTGTTTGGGCACAATGAGCACTAATTGGAATAGTGGATAGTAACAGCACTAGGGACGTGTCACAAAGTATGAAAGATTTCTGTTGCAATCATCAGAAGTTGTCTAGCCCTTCTTGGTACGAATCATCAAATGATATCTCCCAAGAGAACAGGGTCACAATCCTGTTCAAATCTAGATAATTGGTGAGCTTAATGCGAAAGTCCGTTGCGCTCTCACAGGAACCGACTGTGACTGGGAGCTTATTCCACAGGACAGCAAACTTGACAAGGAAAAACTTAGACCGCAAATTTACCCTGTACCTGGGTACACTCAGGGTAAACACCGCATTGCATAGCTCCCTTGTCGAACTATGCTTTAGTTCTAGAGAGGGCAAATAGCAGTATGCATTTTGATGAATCATTTCTTACAGAAACATCAGGTGATATCTCAATCTTCATAGCCAAAGCTGGTCGAGCTGGAATTGTTGACAGCGCTCGCGATAGTTCTCAGTGGATGTTTTGCCTAGCAGAAATTCGGTAAATGATCTTTATATACTTCCCAGATACTGTCAAATTTTCTCATGATACCACAAATGATACCGCAGTATTCCAAAATGGGACGAGTGAGTATTTTAAACAGTTCCACTCTGGCTGATGTTATGTGGATCTTATGCATCATAGTAGCCTTTGATTTTCTGGCCTTAGCCAGCTGGTATTCCACTTGTGGGGGAAAATCTGCAAGTAAAAGAACACAAACGGATTGGCAGCTTTACACAAAGGCGTTCATCTTTGAGTGATGTCATTGACCTAGAGCGAGAACAATAACGGACCAAGTACACTCCCTTGAATAACACCACTAGTGATTACACGTGGTGAAGAGTGGTGATCGGCTATGGTAACAACCTGAGAACGGTCGCTCAGGTGTGAGTGTAGCCTGCCTATGAGCGGGTCTTAAATTTCAATGGAAGCAATCTATTTCAGCAGCCGTTTGTGGCGCACTCGATCGAATGCCTTTTCCATGTACAAGAAGGGAGATTTAATTACGTATTCTGATTCAATATAATCCGAAACATGGTTTAGCTAATGTAATTGGCAGTTTATGTACGACCGTTTGTACAAGAAACCATGGTGGGACCTGTCTATTAGCTCCAGTGCATTGCTGCATTTCATCACAACAATCTTAACCAGTTTCTCTAACATTCTGGCTACTACAGGGTGTGATGGATTGGCCGGTAATTGTTAACTTCTTGTTACGATCCACCGTTGTGACGGGGGATGATGAACGATATATTCCAAACATGTGGAAAGTATCTTGATCTTAACGAAAGGGTAAATATATTCGACAGTAATAACGACATGCCAAGTCCTCTCAGTTTAGTAACTGCAGGTGAGATACCATCGGAATCCAGATGGGAAGACGGTTTGGTAACATTCGTTACATGTTGGATAGTAATGATCGAAAATTCAATGTTACACACAGCGTTGGTTGTTTGTACCCCGATGCACGCGTTCAACGTGGTCGTCTCTATGCTCATAAAAGTAGCGAAAGATGAGCTAAAGGCTTTGCAAACGTCATCAGGAGCATGAAGGGAATGTCCAGTCCATCGTGCAAGGGAGAGTTGCAAATGGTACTGCGACGCAGAATTTTACAAATTCTTTCGGTTTATGTTGCTTTCGTAGATTCATCTGTTCTTCGTGTATCCTCTTCATCGACTATGTGCTTGACGCTAGCAATGATGCTGTGCAACTGTAAAATCAAATTGAAATTCGCCGTCTTTCCGTATCCAGCAATTAGCCATCTCTGTTTTCTGCTGACTGAACGCACGATTGCGTCTTTTTGGACACCTGTGACCATCTTGTCTTGGGAATTAAGGATAGTAGTGGCTTGATGAACCGGATGGCAGAAATAGTCCACGGAAGTGCACACGTTGTTAAAGAGAAAGAATGCGTCCCAATCGGATCATCGGATTAATTGTTGGAATTACTGCCAATTTATCCTATGTGTTGCATATTGCGGAATCAAGGCGTGTTTGATGGCCAATTTAACGCAGAAAGTTAACCGTATCATTTATGTTCGCTACCAGTGAGTTTGTCTAATACCTCAGTACATTTGTTACCTCAAAAGTGAACACCAGGTTGAGTATACTGTTCACTCTTGTTGGATCAGGAACTCACTGTATTCACCTACCTATTCGGAGGGAGAAAAGGAAAGTTGTATGTGTAAACGAGGACAGTTGAGAGGACCAGTTAATATTTGGTAGGTTAAAATCATCAGCAATAATATGTCTTTGTGGCATTTCAGTAGCAAACTCGAAAGCTAAAGTGATGATGGTAACATCTGTGGTTGACGCAGTTGGAGGATGGTAAACACATCTGAGTGGACTGTGGGAACCGGTTCCTGAGACGGACAATCAAAGAGATTCTGGAACAATTGTTAGCTGGGGTTGATCAAGAAGTTCTGCTACAAATGTTCGGTGTACGTATTTCATGCATCCACCTCCTGTGCCTGCACCGCGATCATTTCCAAACAGCTGATAATTAGGAATCATTAAGGTAGAGTCTAATGTATCAGTGAGACACCACGTTTCCGTGACAAGGATTGTATGTGGAAAGTTGGTAAGCGCAATCATGCCTAGGAAGTAAAATTTGTGGTTACTAGATCTGGCATTAAGTAGAAGTACAGAAAACGGACTATTGGGTGTGGGGTCACCATGTTGTGGTCTGTTGATATACGTGTCGTTGTAGTAAGCTGCTATGAACGCAAGAGATTGGTGTGGGAGTAGTGGGGTCGAGTCTATTCTTAGCACGTGTGGTGATATGGGTAATATGTCATTTGTGGTTGCCGATATTGCTGTGGACATGTAGGTGATTGAGGGAGCCAGTCTAATTTGCAGTTGGAGTTGCAGTTAGCTAGCCGAGTCATACGCAACAGTTTAAGGAACAGTGGGGAGAGGTAGTGGCTTCTACCGGGTACGTATGGAGAGCGATTGGCCGCACCTCCATTTCCTCCGGTACTAAAAATGGGCATACCGAGAGTTGTTGGGAGGGGATGCACACATGTGAGACGAGATGAGAGGTGGCCTTGACCCCGTAACATAGTTTATTCTGTCACTACTACGTCTGATTTCGTGGTATGGTAGGGCATTATGGCGAGGAGTATTCAAAAGACATTCGTTGCGGTATTCTGTCGGCGAAGGGTGTTGCTTTATATAGTGATTGTACGCTGTAGGTTGGTAGATCTTATCGATTACTACCGTGTTCATCACAGGTGTAAATCTTTTGTTGGAACTGGTGAGGGTTTGTGGGTTTTCTGCATTATTGAATTGACTGCTCATGTGGTCATTTGTGTGTTGTGTTCAGCTTGCGACACTGCCTCAGGGCCCTTGATGGTCAGCTCTTCCTAATATTTAGCAGTTACTCCATCATTCCTGAATGATGATTTGATTCAGTTAGTTCACAGGTGTCAAGATTGAGGGGGTAGTAGTTGGTAGGAGTTTGTCAATTTGCCATTGCAGTATCGTCAGGAACATTGGTGACCGAGGTTCTTATCACCTGAGGTGGGCTGTCCAGATCAATCTCAAAGTGCCCGGTTGCCACATCGGAAAAGTTCTCTTGTAGTGCTTTAGTCTGAGAGCATTTAACCCAGAAACCGTTTGAGCTGATGTTAGTGAGGAAATATCACTAAGGGATTTTTGTAGTGGCGTGCGATCTTGTCTACTCAATGTGTCATGGAATTCAGTGCGTTGGGTTATGGTGAGCTGCTTACTCAACAGCCGATTCACGGATTTCTCAGTTGAAAATTATAAAACGATCGGGCAGTAGTGTTTAGGTGGTTTCTTTTTCAGACGAACGCATTTGAATATAACCCCGGACATGTTGCAGGCAGTAAGTACGGCGGGTCTAACTTTACCTAAACTAAGTCCATCAGAAGTCTTAAAAACGAGAACATTTCTCAATCTATGCATTCGTTCATGTGCCTCAGACACACCTGAGGCGATTAACCGTCCTGCCTTTCCAATTTAGGAAGCATCAAGGCTTTCCCATGTGCTACTGAGATAGTGTAATGAAGCCAGATGATCTCGGATTGGTTCGATGATGGTTACTATTTTTCTCATCGCGGAGAGTTGGGATTCCAAGGAGTTGACCTTATCACTGAGTTCTGAAAGTAGAGCAATAATGGGATCAGGACTGGCTCACAGTTTTATTGTGTTTGCTCGTGTGGTGTATGAAACACTAATTTTAGCTTGTCGAGAGAGGTTAGACCTAGGGGTGCCATGATAAAGATAACGGTACTGATGAGAAGTCTAGATGAAGTAGCTACGGAAGGTTGATGAAGATTAACGACTCAAGCATGGTCCTGAGATATTGAGCTACAGAAAAATATAAAGCAACAAACAGCGAATGCGCTATAAACCAAACAGTTTTTAATTCGGCGCTTTCGGTTCAGTAGGAGTAGTTTCCGGTTGACGTTGGTTCAAATAAATCCAGACAGTTGCAATTGTCGAGATTGGTCCTTGATGCTAGATCCGCCTAAGGTTACGTGACGGCTCCACACATATGAGCTTACTGTAGAAGTAATTCAAGATTGCGGACACAGACGACCTTTCGGAGAATCAATGAGATCCTCCGAAGTAGCCGGAGAATATTCAGCTAATTTGCGCAGATTGTACAATAGACCAATAGCAAAATATTGTTGCACAATTCACACAGATAGAACAAGTGTTACTCAGTTATTAATAAGCAAAAGTGGAATTTAGTACTGTAATTCAGAAATCCGCGGAGTCCGTGGGTACAGCCAAGTTGTTGGTGTAATATACGTTTTGTGGAATTGGCTTGCAGTTGTATTTGTTGGAGGGACCAGAGTCAGACATCCTGCTAGAATTGCTCCTACTGAGGCTATTGTGTGCCTAAAACTGCTCAACAACTACAGCCAGCTCACTATACTTCTACTAGAGCAAACTTACGGTCATAATTATGGGTGCGATATTACAATTCGCCCACCGTCAAAATGAGTCTGGCTTGCTACTGATTAGTCTCCGCATTTCCCATAGTAGTTGGTCGAGTATTTTGCACATGAAACTTCTATTTTGACAAACTTACTGCACGTTCCACAGGCCACTTTGAGCCCTATGATTCAGCCACTAGTGTCGAGCAGGTCACGTGAACTTGTTGACCATTATTCCAACTCTGGACGATAGATTAAATTTTCATGCGCCGAGATAGGTGGTTGGCACTTTTCCTCTCTCACTCGTGGTCGAGCGCAGATTTTCTGGGCTCAGCAATCGGACTTCGCGCGGTTGTGTGCACAAGCTCATATGAAGCGGTGGCATGTATTGACAGAAAGGTGTTGTGCGACCATGAAAAGGCGTTGGCACTTTGCTAATTACAGAGGAGTAGCAAAGTGAGTTGAATTGTATAGGCAGAAATTCGCCAAATCTAGACTCGCACAGACAGCCGTCAAACGCCCGCAAAAGCACTGTTCGCGCGTTTTATCCTTTCGGGAATCGTCAGAAGTGCGCATTCCCTCGGACCCTGCTAGGGCTCAAACCCGAAGCTGGACTGTTGCCAGTTCGTGTTTGAGACCACTGAGCTACGGGGGGACGGCAACGACCATCGAAAATAACTTACTAGAAGTGATATAGCGCCGCTCACTTTCGACTGACTTACACGTTACTGCCGTGCAGAGGACAGGGTAGCCCCCTCATAGTGAGCGGCGCTATATCACATCTAGTAATTTATTTACGATGGGCGTTGCCGTCCCCCGTACCTCAGTGGTCTCAACGACGGACTGGCAACCGCCGAGTTGTGGGTTCGACCCCTACCAGGGTCCGATGGAATGCGCACTGCAAACTTTCCTAATTGTCTCGAACATGATTTTTAATGAATGAGCAACGCAAGTTGTCCTGCAACTTTATTTTGCTGCTGCCTTCAGGTAGGCTGCAGAGTGGGTTGAGAGTCTTCAGCATTTTCTGCAGCAAGAAGCCAAGAGTGTTCCCGGAAAGCTAAGTAGCGATGTATTTACATGCATATAGCACGACAACGGATGGACCAAAAAGGCAAATAGAAGCAACATTCTGATTCACACAAATAAGTTGCAAAAGTGGGAAGAATTGAGTAGCGATTGTCGAACTGAGTGGAAACAGCACAAATGCAATAAGCTGGTAGGAGATTAGAATTGGCCAGAGCGGGCGAAAAGTAGGCCGATGTACAGCACGACCAAATTCCGTGACAGCTGGCAAACTATTACCTGTAGTCTCTTCTAACGGAACATTGGTGAATAGAGAAACGATGTCCAACGATAACACCTTTCCTTTGATAAGCTCAACCTGTCGTGTCGAGTCTATGGAGCCCAAAGGGTTTCGGTGGATATATTTGGAAATGATTTTTCTCACTGGTACTAAAGTCTATGCTGGCCACTTGGCTGTTACTTGGTACGGTGAGTTGCACATTTCTAGTATGAGCATTAGTGGAAGCCCTTCAAGTCTTTTCGGTAAACCGCAACATTTAGGAATCACCGTCCCTGTGGACCGAATGTGTTTGGTCGTGGCGGAATCGATCGCGTTTTTTTGTTCTAAGTACTGTAGAGACTTAGTACCTATCTTTTGGATCGCTACTGATTTTTCCTTCACCTTCTCCATTTTACGGAACATGGTGTGATTGCTAGGACGATCTTCTTCTTGTCGATATACTCAGTTTTCTCTACCAAACGATTCCTGCTCATTTATCACGTCGAAGAAGCACAATCCCGTTTTTCTCAATCCACTAAGTGATCTTTCGTTAGCAAATACCTGTGTTTTTGTTGGTGCTTTAGATACTGGTACCAAGTGTTCAACAGGGTAGGTTTAAAATGTCCAGACGCTAATACTGATGACGGCCTAATCGTATAAAATTGCGTAAACACATTTTTTGAACTGAACCTCTAATTTTATCTGCCCTGAGGAAGTAGGAGAGAGCAGAAATTTCGACCTAGTGAAAGTGCCTCAACAAATGTCTAATCTAAGATCAATGAGGAAAGATGGGGTACGTACTTTTCCGGGTCGGGTGGGAATGAATTGCGTGCTTTAGCCGCGACAACATGTCGTTGCAATGAGCCTACGCGTTTCGCCTCTTGCTTTGTGATTATTCGCTGAACAAATGTATCGAGTCGATCGCGCTCTTCTGAGTCCAGTTTGTAAAGAGGGACGGAAAACAGGCACCGGTTACACTCCAGCTCATCAAGCCCCGAGTTAGCAATGTCAAGCTTGTTCAATGTATGCCGTTAAAACGCCACATTAGTTGGAATGATTCGAACAGATGGAGCATTTTGTAACATCGTGCAGGATATTGGCAACGTATGATGCATTCATCAAAGAACTTCACCATCACTATCGCTACCGCAATTTGAGTGTAGAGCATAACGTACCGGTTAAGTCCATTAGGCAAATAGTACGCTCTGAATTTTTTCAAGAGCAAATGTATTTCAGACGGAGATTTCAGAAAAAGCTGTAAGCGAACAGGGTTAATTCCGGTTGATCTCGTCAGGATTATATACCACACCTGATAGGAATAAAGTATGAGAAATATATCCGACAATGGCAGTTAAATAGGCCTAGATTATCTGAATGACAGAGCTAGGTGGTTGGCTCAGAAGCGTCCAAGGGCATGTAAGGCGCATGTTCCCTGACATGGGTTATTGAGGTGAGGGACCAAGCTAGACAAAGAAATTATACAACTCGCTTTTACGTACACAAATCTGGTTTCTGGACGCGGAAAGCAATCGCTCCGGTTGTTGCTAATGAACGATGTCTTACGGCGCTTGTGTGGCGTCCAGGTACGTGGTAAATGGGTTGGAAAGACTAGCGGGTATGGACTGGATGCAAACAGGTGACAGAATATGCAAACTTGGCGCTCGACACTGTTTTCATCACGCCAGGACACATTTAAACCGGGCACTGCTCACGGATTCTCTCGTACAGTCTCCTGGTGGTTCTTCCGATATATCTTGCTCGACATGAAAACGCATGCGTATAAGAAAAAGGAAGCACTGGACCGAGGAAGTCTGTTCTTGAGTTACTGCATCAAAGTTGGTTTTGGAGTAAAGATTAGCCGTAATCTTGTTGCTTATTAGGTATGTTCAATGGCGTCGGATAGCTACTGAAACATTGCTTGCGCTATTGCATCCCTATTTGAACGATAAACGTAGGTAGACCATTTCGTCCCGACCGAAGCTATGCTGGCACTCATTATACAGAATTCCTTTTTTTACAAAGTTTCTTCGTAGACATTTATCTCGAAAGCCCACTTAAGCAGTTCACTTCATCCAGAAGCTTGTCCTCACTACAAATCTTTCTGCCACTTTAGGACGTGCGGCCTTCCTATCAGCCGTAGGTTTTTCTCCTCGTAGTCCTGTTTCGCTAACCTCCAGGGATATATATATATATATATATATATATATATATATATATATGATTTTGCGGCTTCTGTGTCCGGATTTGCTTGTAACTGTGACCTCCAAGAGGAAAGCCACGGGATGCCTGTGTCGACAGGGGGACCATGGATGGCTTACGCTGTACCAAGCACAACTAAAATCACACACTCCATATCCCGTGTAAATCCGAAGGAATAAGACCGAGAGGCGTGCGCATAGGAGCCACATATTATCAGTTTAGCCAGCCCACATTCCTTCACAGGCAAACGCAAGCACGCTGTATTTGAGGAATCAAGCGCACACAAGTCGGTGGCTAGACCGTAGTCTGCACCACACTGAGTGCATGGAACCACTCTACGAGCCTAGCATGGCCACAAGAACCGTGCACCCCGTCTCTTCCAGCAACGACTAACTGCCTCCTGGAGCCCGTATGGACGAGGTGGTATGTAATACACAGGTAAGCACCTTGTCAACATACACATCAAGCGGAGCCATACCGCGGATATCATGCAATAGCCAATCACTTGAAACGACAATGTCAAATAAAATAAATCGAATAATGCATATAGATACGGGGATACAAATCTTGACAAAATGAGCGTATAAAATAAATTGGTTACGTAGGAATCCAGGATAAGTTAAAGAGTCTGAAAACATATTTTAAGAAAATGACGCAATCGCGCAAATGTTATCGAAGTTAACTGCAATTAGCTTTAGCCACGACTGCAAGTTTATAGAAGACAATACATGTAGCCATTAATAGGAGAAAGAGATAAGGAGACTCAGAATGCAAGCAGGCGATTAGTAAATCGAATAAAGCGTAGCTAAAATCGCTACGCTGCTTTTGTCTATTTTCTCTGCACGACCCGTCGTCGTTTTGGTGGTGGCCCCGGGTGGCCTCGCTTATGGCTCGCTAGGCCAGCCTGACTCAGGCACCCGCGGCCGCATGTGCCTCAGAACCCTGCGATAGATGTCGATGGAGTACATCCCATCGGCGCCTGCCGCTTCCGCATTTGCCGCTTCTACTCCGCGTATATGAGGTCTTTCTCCCATATATCGGCAATAGTCTTCATGGGCAGGTCGCGCCATACACGCCGATCAACCGCCTTCGGTTCTCATGACTTGAAATCAAGACTAGAACGTGAGACTCTCAATTTGATCACATCCTGGTAATGAAGCTTCGGATTCCCAGCATGCCGCTTCACAATACTCAGCTGACCATTTAATATTTGTTTCCGTATTGGCGTTGAATTCATACGGCTCACATGACTGAGCCACCTCAGGTGTCTCAGCAAAAGTATGCAGTCCACTGCATACATTCCACCTTCTCGCAACACTTCCGTGTCCGCAACTCTGTTGCACCAACCGATGCGCAGAATCCGTCGCAAACAGTGTTGATGGAACCGCTCGAGATACCGCATATCCAGCCGGTACATAGTCCAAGTATCACTTCTTTATATAAGAACGGAAAACACCATGGATTTGTAAACCATCAGCTTCGTGCCAAAGGTAGGCTTGTTGTTGTTCCACATTCGGTACTCTAGGTTCTCGAATGCCGCCGCTATCTTCTAGACGCGGATACAGAGCTCACTGTGAAACCGCTGGTCAGTGGACATCACGCACCCAAGTTAGCAAAAGCAGGAGGCGGTGTCATATACTTCAGCACCAATGCTGATTTGCGAAAATATTGAAGATTGCACCTCTGGTGAAGGCTGAAAGAGACAGACAGTTTTGCTTGTGTTGATGGTGAGCCCGAATTTGGCCGCTATTTAAGCCACAGCACTAGTCATGTGCTGCAACTCATCCGCGCTGGGTGCAAAAGACGCACAGTCGTCAGCGAAAAGCAACACACGGATAGCTATCTCACAGACTAGGGTTCTCGCGCCGAAAGGACGGATGTTCAGCAACCCAACATCAATACGGTACTGCGCACGAACGCCGTAAGCACAAGCCGCTTCAAAGGCACAGGACGTCATTGAATGAAGATAAATATTTAACAGGGCAGAAGCTACTACACAGCTTGCTTTACACCAGAGACAATTGCAAAGCCGTCCGAAGTCTCTCCACTCAGCTGAACCCTCGCCCGCATACCACTGTGCAGACATTCAAGTAAACTTACAAAATTACGTGCGCAACCAAACTTACCCAACACCAGCCACAATGCCTCGCGGTTCACCGTATCAAATGCCTTGGTGAAATCAACAAAAAGCGAGTACAGTGACTGGTGTCGTTCTCTGCACTTCTCCTGCAACTGACGAAACGCAAACACCATATCTATAGTGCAGCGACCCGAACGGAATCCACATTGTTCTCCCGCCACGTTGGGTTCTACAACCTGAGTGACGAGGCGGTTGAGCAGGATTCGGGCAATCACCTTGCCTACACAACTCAGCAAGTTGATGCCACGATAATTCGTACGACATTGCTTGCTACATTTGCCCTTGTACAGTGGTAGCACAAGGGCTTCCTTTAGCTCAGGACCCACATCCTTTTCAGTCTACATGAGTTGCACCAAGTGGTGCAGCGCAGTCAACATCGCGGGTCCACGGTGTATCAATACATCAGGCGGGATCCCGTCGGCCCCGGCACATTTGCCGTTTCGCAGCTGAGCAAGTGCTCTCTGCGTCTCATCCAGCTTCGACGCGCCCGGCAGACTCGCCTTCACAGTGTGCAGCTTCAGGTCATTCAAATAATGGCCCGGCGATCTCTGAACGATGGTTCAAGAGACATTCATGTGTTTTTGCCAAATCTGCATTATGCCTGCAGTCTGCGTGCAGATAGCGCCTGAGCGACCAGCCATCTGCCTCCTCAGCTGCTCTAACCTCAGTTCATACACCGCCTTCAAGGAGTCACAGAATTCCTTGTGTTAGCGGCGTTTTAATGCGACAGAGCTCTCGGGACAGCCACCGTCGAAGTTTGAGAAACTGACCATTTTTACCCAAGTCACTGGTGTCTGTCACATGTGCAGCAAATGCTGCATTCTTCTCAGATACCAATGCGCCAATCGTCGCATTGTTCTCATCAAACCAATCAGGCCGCTTACAGTTTACGCGCCTGCTGGTCTCCCCGGCAACAGGTGTCAACTGCTCATGAATGTGGTACTACAGGTCGCCCACTGTGGCTACGCATTTCACACCACACAAAGATGCAGCTATCGCCTTCTCCAGCTCAATATATTTCGCCACAGTACCGATGGAGAGAACGTTCAACTTACGCCGATTCATGGCGGGAGCGCAATACATGGATTTATGAAAAGACATGTACAGTTTGGTCCCCATCAATTCTTGATCATTGCCTCACTCAGTTCTACGCAGTACACCTGTCATGTGCATTTCACGCATATCACGCTGACGTACGATGACAGTCGAGCGGGTGAGCGTGACCACTCCGTGGATGCGTCCAAGTTGCTATATCACCCGTACCCAGTGCAAACCGAGTGTTCGTGATCATAAGGCTGTGAGTGGAATACAGTGAGAGCAGCCTGTCACCGTTTACTTTCGCTGAACCAATGTCATGCAGACCGATAACATCTGTCCACAGCGCTGCATCACGCTCAACGCGCGCGTTGAAATCACCCAGCAGAAATAGTTGGTCACTTCTCGGCACAGACCGTATCACGGAGGATAGCTGCGTGCAAAATTTATCAAGCGTGTCATCAGGATAACACATGGTCGGACCGTACGTGCTTATAAAGGTGGCAAACTTACCTCTTCCGAGGCGTAGGCGTACAGTCATCAGTCGCGCGCTGATGCCTGTTGGTGCATCCAACAGGGTGACTATTTACTCGATGGGATATTGCAAATCCGACTCCATGTTCACGTGGTGCTGAGGCGGCATTGCCCACCCAGTAGAGTGTGCAGCTAGCACCTGCTTCATGCAACTTACCTTGCTCAGCGGGCCGGGTTTCACTGAGCGTTGCAAAATCGAGGTGGTCGCACTAGTTCCATCGCGACGAGCGCAGTGCGTCGCTCGGGGCGCTTACTCAAGTTTCGGTCCAGTAGTGCGCGCACGTTCCAGCACCCGTTGATGAGTGCTTTGCGCGCAGGCGTACAATCGCATTGGTGGGCAATCGCACGCGAGATGGTCGTAGTGCTTCGGAGGTTTCCTTCCTTGAGGGCTTCCACCCAGGACCTTTGGCTAAGTAGCCGGACCCACAAAGCAGTGCGGAGCAGATCTAGCTCGGGAATGTGATTGCAGAGACAGATTGGGATCTTCTTGACGGCAGTCACAAGCAGCGTTGGAGGTACTGGAACGGTTTATATATGTTTTGCGACCGTAATAGGATACACCTGCGACCACGGCCAGACGCAGGTGGGTTTTGGCGGGTTTGCACCAAATTTTCCAGGGGCTGCCTGGCTTGAGGCGGGCAGTAGCAAACCATTGAACACCTGGAGGTGCCCTCCCACCGTCAGAGACAATGCGTGGCGCTCATGCTCTACGCCAATCGAGCTGTGAGCTTATAACACCCAGACCTGTTTTCTCCCATGGCTAGGTTTTACAGGAAGAGGGTCATCGACCACTTCTTAGCCTCCGAAGAGGATAGACTAGAATACTGGCAGGGTGCCCATTCCTGACAGGAGAATGACTCGGGTCCTCAGCCAAAGCCTTCGATTAAATGAACACCCGAAAGGCAGCGGGTCTAGCACATGGTCAGTTCACTGACCCATGCGGATTGGTGTGCTGGATCTTAGCAGGGAGAAGGGCGTAAGCCAGCTCTCACCCAGCAATCGCCACCAGGAAACGTCCAGGACATGAGCCCATGGCACAAAAGTAGTAGCAGTGGGTAGACTGTCTGTCAGGATCTAGACATCACCAACCTCAGCGAACCACGGGCTCTGCACATACATGGTTGACCGCATCCGGGTTCGGATTTGCTTGTCACTATGGCCAGCCACAGGACGCTTGCGCGTACAGAGGGACCATGGTTGGCTTGCGCTTCACCACCCACTGTTCCATCCACACACACCATATCCAGTGTAAACCGTAAAGAACAAGACCGAAAGGGAAGCGGATGGGCGTCACGTTACGTCAACTTAGCCGGCCCACACTACTTGGGGAATCAAGGCGGTGGTTGGACTGTGGTCCACTCAACGCTAGTGCATGGAACCACACTTCAAGCCTAGCACGGCCACAAGGACGGGGCAATTCGCCCCCACCAGCAATGACCAATAAGCTCCTGGAGGCAGTATGGACGAGGTAGGGGGAACAGACAGGTAGGCACCTTGTAAACATGCACATCAAATGCAGCCACACAGGGGTTGTCAAACAACAGCCAACCATTTGAAATGACATAAGCAAATAAATATATCTAATAAAGCATACGGCTATGCAATCCTAACTCTTCCCTTAATTAGTATTTGAAGTAAGTTGATTAGCAACCAAACCGTGATAAGTAGAAAATGTCCACAAGCCACCCAAAAAATACTACAAACGCAATAAAGTTAACGAAGATAGACCCGATGAATGGTCTCCAGCTTAATAAGATTTATTTTAGGGATAAGATGCTTGAGCCTAACGGTGGTGAAGAAGCATCATGAATGCAATATCAACCTCAGCATGGGGCACACAATAAATATACATATATACACATATACATATATATATATATAATATATGTGTGTTAGGTAATCACGATTATCGTGACTTTTAGAGGCTTTTAAAGCAGCTGCTTGTCCAAAGTTCTCTGGTGCGCCCTGATAATGCGGTTGTGGACAGACTCATTGCCGAATTTTGTTATTCCGCAAAGGTCTGTTTTTCCTGCCATCCTTCCCAAAGAGTGCCTTTGCAGACACGCTTGATCACTTGGATCTTTACAGAGAACACAAATACTTGGTTACTAAGACTGCTGGACCTGATGGTTTAACCCACTTGAGATAAACGTGTGCGCTAATTATCTCATAATAAGTTAAACCGCTCTATTCAACAGCTGTCATACGAGTAGCACCCGTCCCGACAGTTTGAGACCTTTAATGATAACGCCTGTGCTTAAGAAGGGATCTCAAAGCTATCGTCTGGTTGCATCTACGTCGGTGATGTTGACAGTTTTGAGTAAGTACTTGTGCCTCGGATCGTCATGCTCACCCAGACAGACGATTTATACAATATGCCTACAAACTCAACCGCTTCACACTGGACGCCCTATCGTGTATCGTACACAGGATATCATCGACACTGACTGCAGAATGCAGAGCAATGCAGCTGCAGTTTTTCAGTTATTCTGATGCATTTGTGAGCGTCAACAATTCAACCCTACTTAAACAGCTGCTCGAGTGTGGGGTAAGCACAAATGTTTGCAACGTGATCGCTGCCTACTTAAAAACCATTTGCACTTCGCGCAGCTTAAGGAAGTAAAATCCACATTTTTTCTGCTCGTGGTGATTTGCAAGGAGCGATTCTCATCCTCCTACTATTTTCCTTAGATATCAAAGCACTCCCATTCCCGACCAAATGTATTGGATGCAAGTATGCAGATGACTTTGTTATGGAACGTATGTCTGTAGCCGTTGTGACATCTACCATTCAGAGTGGACTGGATGAGTATGTGCTGTGGTCATTGACCCGGTCTCTCAAAATAAACATTGCTAAACGCTGTTGAATAACATTCGCTTTTCTTTGGAAAGATAAGCTGCAATTAGCGGCAAATTCTATTTCCTCACAAGCAGCAGATGATCATCTCATACCCAGGCGATCGACTATCCAATAGTTTGATGTACTTTTTATCCCACGACCTATTTTGGTCTACCCATGTCGCTGGAACATTTGGCAAGTTTAGAAGGCTATCATTTAATGCACTCAGAATTAGGATGCTTTCCTAATCTCGTGATTTAAGCTTGAAATTTTTTACTGCGTGCATTCTGCCTCATTGGACTACTGTACCTAATAATTTCTCCTGGATGCACAAAGGATTGGATATTGTTCTTACTTTCGTTAAAACTTATTTCGAAATGAATGAGACCGTCTAAAGTGGTATTTGTCAACTTTATTGTAAACAAACACGTAGTTTCTTGTACCTGCATTTCTTTCTAATGTCTATATCACCCTTTTCATTCACTGCATGTAACTCTGTCGAAAGCGTTATGTATCCTGTGCACGATCTAAATTCACCACAATTCTACCCTACCGTAATTTTGAAGATTAGTTTTGGACTCAAAAAACCCCATCAGCATGATTTACAGTGGGTTGCCATAGCTATATGCAAACACTTCGCATCACATAATTTAATTGGTTTTATCCAATAAATCTCAAGTGTTATTCCATTCTCAGTGTAAAAGCAGCAAACATATCTAACCAGCTGCATAAAGCCTAGTTTGACTTGACCTGACTAATTAAACGAATAATTTACTTCCGTTTATGATTTAATGGGACAAAGCTGGCAAAGCGCAAACATCGTCCGTTCCACGTTGACATGCTGTGCACATTCAACTGGTCAACCCACCTGGTTTCTTGCAAATCTGGACGTCTAGGAATGGCAAACTGCCATTGCACTAGGATTCGAGGGTGAACTACGCATTATGGTAAGCTGAGGTAAAATGGAACAAAAATGTTTTGCGCACCAGTTATTGATTGTTAAAACAAGTGATTACTTCACAGCTGGATCGTACCGGAAAATAGACAATTAGGACATAAAGTGAGCCGCTGAACAGTGTTCCTGGTTGTGACAACGAGACTACAAGACGTCTCTGCTTTAGCGGAATGAACATCACCCAACAGCTGCTCATGTAACGTTGCAACCGGGGGGAATAATTGGACGAATCTCCGACATTAAGGCCGAGCTTCTTTTCGCATGCACGATTCCGCTCCACCAAATAGCTCAGCAACCCACAATGCATGAATGTGCTTCAAGAAAGCTAAACATAAACGCAATTGTTAGCACTATGGTACGCAAGCCGTAGCAGAAATATTTATGAGTTCTGGCACAAGGACGCGCCATAGAAGCAAGAAACACACACGGCAAGTTGATGGTAGATGAACGGTTGGCTGAGAGTGACAACTTTGTTGCAAACGTTTCGTCACCAATCGAGGAGACATCAGCAGTGCGTAGTTGAGTGACGTGCAGTAGCGTAGAATAGCGTAGACGAGCCTCAGTAAGAGTGCGCTGAGCGTGGTGTGCGTGCGTTTTTATACCGCCGTGGTTGCCCGTGGAGGCGAGCAATCCTATTGGCTGGGATTTCGATCCGCCTTCAGCCTGGTTGATGGGTAGATGATGTTTGATCTTGACTCCTTGTGTTTTGTGGCCTTTGTCTGCTTGCGCTTGTGAGCAAGCATGTTGTCAGTTCTGGTTGGCTTGCCACACGCTCCACCGGATTCAATCGATTGAGTTGGCGGTCTTTCGCCAGTAGTGTTGCATATACTGCGTCCAGTACGATGTGTCGATTGATTGAATTCGTTGTAGAGTACCAGGCTTCCAAAAACTCCCTGGCGTGATTTGTACTTCCATGTGCTAAGATCTTTACATTCTCCAGATCGAAATGGTGGCCTTCTTGATCTTCGTGCGCAGAAACCAATGAGTGCGGATCATGTCTTCTAACGGTCGCCCTGTGTTTGTTGATTCGTGTAAAAAGCTTCCTTCCAGTTTGTCCTACGTAGTTTTTATCGCAGTCGCTGCATTTTAGCTGATAGATGACATTACATTGGTTGGCTTGGTTGTATTTTTCTTTGGGTCTTGAGATCAATTTCCTTAGGGTGGCACTTGGTTTATGCACCACAGAGATCCCATGTGGCTGCAGCAATCTTCCTGTTAGTTCGGAGACGTTCTTGATGTGGGAGAGAACTATTCGTTTGTTTGCTTGTTCAGATAACTGCTGCTGCTACTGTTGCTGAGACGTTCGTTCCTTTAGCCTTCTTCTGATAAAATTTTTCGGATAACCGTTGTTTCTAAACACCTGATATAAGTACTTTTCTTCCTGTTTCCGCAATTCCGCTGTGCTGCAGTGCGTTTCCGCTCTTTTGAATAGGGTTTGTATGCAGCTCTTCTTGTGATTTATCAGGTGGTTGCTGTGGTAGTTTAATAGCTGGTCCGTATGCGTTTGCTTCCGATATACGCACGATTGCAGAGATCCGGCGGGATTCCTAGTGACCAGTTAATCCAAAAATGGCAACTTGTTGTCCTTCTCTAATTCAATCATAAATTTGATAGCCTCGAATCTGTTGTTGAGCAACTCGTGCGTGGCCTGTACTCTGTTCGGTTTTACGATGACAAATGTGTCGTCCACGTATCGTATCCAGAGTTTTGGGCTGATAGATGGTAATGTGATACGCTCCAATTTCTGCATCACGGCTTCTGCAATGAGCCCCGAAATCGGGGATCCCATGTCTGTTGGTTCATAGCTGTGTGTGACCATGCGTCGCATGGTCAATCGCAAGGTCAAACTGATGATAACGG
>CALYDF020001554.1:0-24264 GCA_944474145.2 Dicrocoelium dendriticum
AAGCGGTAACCGGGCATACGGAATACGTGTCCAAAGCAACGCAACTTATTCACCGTTATCTGTTGTTTTAAAGAAGTAGCCTGGTTATCACTTCCTAATACTCACCTATGCACATCATCCTTTCGGACACGCTGGTGCCACCCGACACCAGCAATGCTTCGCAGACAGCGATGATCAGAGACTTAAAGACGCCTTAGATCTTCAGATCGAAGAAGTCAAGTCTCTCTCCCATAGAGTGGAACAGCCCTCTTGCGGCCTTGTAAACACGGTCGTTTAGACCGAGGGAACCCCTCTCTGTCATCAAAGATGTCGCAGATTCAATAAGGCAGTTCTGGCTTTTGCAATCCGTGAACTGATTTCAGTTTCTATGCGCCCATCGTTGATGATGCAACTGCTAAGGTACGTGAATTCATCAGCTACCTAGGGTCAAGGGATCAACAAGTGCCTTGTGGTCTTGCAGCAGCACTTTGCACTTTGAAGGTGCGAAGCTCGTACCAAATAAGGGGACCACTCTAGGGAGGCTATTCAGGGTTGATTGTGCCGCCCGGACATTGTTAAACAGCAAGACGATATCGTTCGCATAGTCAAGATCAACTAGTCTTTCACTACGCAGCACCTCAACTCCAGCATCGGAAGATTCCGCAAGGGAACACTGCATAATGGAGTTCACGAGGGAATTGAACAAAAATTGGACATCCCTGACGAACGCAAATTGTTGTCGGAAAGGAATCCTACAAGTCACCGTAGACCCTGACGCGGCCTGTAGTGTTCGAGTATAAGGAACGTAAAATGTTCACATATTTCGTGGGAACATCTTTCTGTGCAAGAATTTTGCTTAGTTTTCTTCAGCGTTGTCAAATCACCCTTGAAAGGTAACTCGATATATACATTCTTGGCTGCCGTATGCACTAATTTCTTCGACCCTCCAAGTTAGCTGTGTTTCTCGATAAATCTTCGGCGGTAACCGTTCGCCATAAGCGTTGATGTAATTAACGCGCTAGCTCATCGACCAGACAGTCAGCAGAGCAAATTCGTCTGGCCCGACTAACTAGAGTCTTCACAAGTGTCCGTTCGTACTGCACTGGTGTGAAGCTGGTGTAGTGCAGATGCTGACCGGACCAAGTTGATTTTCGGTGAAGGGACCTCTTAATCAATCCATCATCCCTGCGACTGATATGGTTGACAATTTTCCTGTAACCCCTTTGTCAGCATGCGTACCGTTGAAACTCCGTGCGAGCTGCTGTGCTGACGAACAAATAGCCAAATTATCATCAACATGTCGTTTGTAGTAGGGTACCTGGGCTATTTCTGTAGACATGCTTCTTTCTATCATCAGCATGAAAATAAGCGAAAACATGACCCAATGGGCTACCTATTGCTACGCCTGTCTTCATTTGTCTTGAGCGCACAATCGATTGCGTTTGCTGCAAAATTGCATCATGTACAGTATACGTATTTGAGCAGACTACAGCTCAATCAAATCTGCTGTTTGTATCTTGAGGTTTTCCTTCGTTGCCGTCCTTTTGATGTAGCATTCGTAACCGTTGAGAGGTTAATACTTTAATATACTTTTTGTGTGACTAAAACTGGATGTAGCCTACCTCTTACCATCCAGACCCTTGCATAATGCTGTCTAGTTCAGCACCGCAGATTTGAGTACTCATATTTGCAGTTATTCGGCGATCACTTTCTCGACATCAGCATGCCGGATTGTACAAGAGTGACATTTTGTCGAAAGTGCTCTCATTTTATATAGTATACGTTGTTCCTTGTATGAGTACTCTTGTTCTGGTTGTTTATCAGACCTGCACGCTCTGAATAAGAACATATGAAAACACTATCATCCCCTCCTTCCGAGTATTCTCTCATATTTTCGAGTGTCATAAGATTGGTGTTTCAACTTTCAAGAACTAGTGTATAGGATCCCACTTCCAGCCACCATATTAATTCACCTTGTTTGTATCTGTGTTTCAGAGGAGTTTCTTAACGCAACTCAACATTTTACCCAGATCACGCCCATGGAGGTCAACATTCTCTTTCACCTCACGAATTTGCTACGTCCCGATGGGTAAGTATTTCGCATCGGATATTTTGCACACTTAGGCTCTTGGAAAATTTTCCTTTTCTTATCGGTTTCAACTTTTCTGGTATCTCCATCTTCATTCGCTTCTTGTTGTTCTTTTTTATATTTTTTTAACATTACAGCCAGTATGTTCAGCAGCGCTCTCACGTAAACTAACTCAGGCCTACGATAACTGTGTCGTCTGCAAAATCAGCACTTGTCAGTCATTCGCCTGGCAGAATCTGCACACACGATAACGTATCCGAAATACGCTAATGCACTGATTGTTGTGACTGTCTGCGATTAGAGATTGATTGAGTACACACCTTTGGTCTGCTTCACTTATCGTGCTGAACTCAGTGCTCGGTTTCTGGTGTACCATCTCATGATTCTGCTGATAGCATAACAGACGGAACCTTACTTCGAGATTGGCCTCGGTTGGAGCCTTTAGGCCCCATGGTTGGGGACCGAAGGAAGGATGAACACGTTTGGTTGGATACACATGTTGACATTGCTAGGAGCCGACCTCAATGGCGTTTGTGCTGTGACTTTCTTTGTCCTTCCCCCTCCCGCTTAGCCTCCCCCTCCAACCACGAACTTAATTATTAGGGAGAATACGACTACTTTGCGGCACAATAGCCGTCTGTTAGCTCTCCAGAACGATGTCCCTACGTTACTGGTGACTCAGCCGGCGTGTCTCCGTTTCACGTATTTTTTCTTCTCTTTTGTGTTGCGGCACAATAGCTGAGGTGTTTTCCACTTGCAGCTAGCGTGTACATTGATGATGACAGACGGAAGCTCCTCTACCTTGCGAAAAGTCGCAACCGACATTGAGCAGTGCTGACGCTCGAGTCAATGAAAACTTCCATCCCGGGTGCGTTGTACGAATGACGCTGTCCAAGTACCCGTGGGGAAGTGAATGCGCTGGCGATCTTCTATCCTGACACGTTATAAGTTTCGTTACCCTGTACCCATCAGCGACAATTGATTCGCTGAAGCAAGCTGACCACAGGGAAGTTGCAGTGAAGACAATACCTATGTGTTTTACATAGCGTCCCACATTTCTGTTAGCTAGCAGGCTGGCGATACATGTCTGGTATTTCGAAGTGAAGTAATAGCAATCATTTCATTTATGATGAAAGCAATTACTCAGGATCAGATAATATTTTTGACTTCACTGTCACCATCTCGTCTCTTCTCTCAGTGATCCACATTATTGGGACGTCAAGGCCATAGATGGTTTCTTCAAATAGTTCCAGCCTTCTGCCGCTATGTTTGGAATGGCGATCTGCGGTTCAGTAACCCGTACTCGCAGTTCTACTGGTGTACCAACTGATATGTTTGGGGATGTAGGGAACATTTTTTCTCGTCGCCGGACCTGTTTCATACGTGATTGTTACTTACTGTCCTACTACAAAGCACTATGTTTTTGCTGCCTACTCAAACCATCGCAAGAGCCCGCTGAGCTCCCCCTAATCCTGAGTGGAGAATTTCGGATGTGATCCCAGTGACCTAAATGGTATAGGTTTCCTACAAAACAAATTATACCCTCAATCGAGGTTGCGTGTCGTAATCCAAACACACACACCGGGTACTGCTGATTTTCATTTTTGACATTTAACTACTGTTGCGGGCACGTCAAGTATCCCCGCAAAGATACGCCACAAGCACCAGTGCGTGCGGTGTGCTACGCAGAGTTCAATTCCTCCCCACAACGTAGCAGGACTTAACCACCTTGAGTCGGGGCGCAACTGGGCTAAGTTGACATTCTTCTTTCATAAACCACCAGCCCTACGTGGTGATTCATATACCCACAAAATGAGACGTCGTTCCAACTGTGATTCGGCCTTTGTGGGTCGTAAAAGGGCTCCCAGAGTTCCGCTTCGTCTTCTCTTGTTTCCTCTCGGTGGTTGGGAACCGCATGGTCACGTGTGCGCTGCTCTAGTCTTGTGTTCCGCGTTCGTGTATGCCTCGCGCGTCTAAGTTCCCCGGTCGTGTGCGTGTCGTTGTCCGTTTAGGAGGACTCAACTTGCCATCCGAATACGTGTGTGACTAGGGTCTGTGCTCAGTTTGCGTCGTAACTCTCGACTAAGCTAACGCGTCCAGGCTACTCAAATCCCTTACAACTACTCAACGGAGTTACTCACTTCATCTGCATCGTTCCGTTTTCTGTTAGCCAAAGTGCGAGCGAAATTACTACTTGTCTTAGAATGATACCTTTGTTTTCATCCAGATCTTGACCGACTTTGGGGGTGGTATGACCTCGATTAGCCCATCAAATGCTCCAAGGTTCGAATCATCTACATGGCATCACTCGCTAACATTCAGACGCCGAATTCCCCTTATCATTAACCCTGGCTTGTTCACCGAAGATGCACTCCTTGTTTCCTTCCACCCTCACTTGGTAACAGGACTTGCTTCGTACTGGTGCTCTTCATATGATCACACGGCCGCGATTAACTTAATAACCTTCATCATATGTTGCCAGCCGAGATCACATCAAATAGGTTTACTATCCGAAGTAACCAGTTGGTGGCATAGCGAGTCTCATTGGGAGATGGACAGGTAGCTACGTCGCGCTTTTGCGTTCTACTTGCATGGCTGGTTCATGATTGAGATGTGTCCATTTTCGAATTTACTACTGCATTCATAGTTCCCGCATTATTTTAAAATCACACCGTTCCACCCACTGAATCCAGGCCATTTTCATCTTTACGTTCGTTTCCGTTTTGATCCGGTTCTTTTGCGTGCTGTTCACACTGCTATCATGACTACGTGAACCCAATACGTAGATCCGTTTCACTTCGATGCTTGGATTATAGTTTTATTCTGAACGGAACTACACCGCACTGCATCTTGCTTTCACTGTTGTGGCCCTGTGTGGTGTATGATCTTCCTGGAGTCTTTATTCAGAGTCCAACTTTGTGTATCAGGCATTGCCACCCGTACTCTGTGGTTCCATACATTCGGTAGCATTACTCTGGAAGCGAGATTCGAAACACGGGGAACGCGATGATCGTTGATGTTTGACAAAAGGTTTCAGAGCATGATGCTCTCCTCTACTTCTTGATCATTCTTCCTATGATTTAAATCCTAAGTTACATTGTCGGGGTACATTCGCATGGCTAGAGCTTCTTAAGCGAGATTCGTCCTTCGGTTTACATTGAATTTCGGAATGCAGCGTTAGCTTAGGTCCAATTTCCTGTACCGCCATTCATCTTTAGGATTTTTCCACCTAACTGTCGTGCGCTAATCATGTCCCAAACAACAGCACCAGTTTTTCTGTGCTAACACGTTAATCTCCGGAGACAAAATTCCTTTCATGTAATGAATATGATACAAGTAGTTTGTTATTCAACGTCGTGGAAAGTACTTGGAACCGGTCGATACCTCATGATATCGGAAAAGTTTGAAAACAACAGCTTGGTGCAGTTTGTGGGCAACGTTTCGCTTTTGATACAAAAGCTTCGTTAGGCCGACTGAATCAATCAAGACTTGGTGCAGCAGCTGCGTGAACAGAATGGACGGGGCAGAGCTTTCGAACGTGTGGCGAGCTGTCTTACCAGCCCAGTCTGAGGAGCACCGGCTGGCGGATCCAGGACAGAGAATGAACACTACATCATCCGAGCACCCATCGTTAAGGGGACTTGCGTGTGTGACCTTGTAACGCGGACCACTTGGGACCGTTCCATGCACTATTTGGAGTGGTGCGTTGACCTGTAACGCGATTGACCTCTGCTTACATCCCATTCGTCGCGTTTATTATCCTCGATTGGTTCACTCAGCCTAACGAAGCTTTTGTGTCAAAAGCGAAGCGTTGCTCACAAACTATTCTATGATTTCAAATTCCTGGAAGATACCTGGAACCGATCGAGCAGTCATGAGTTCAGAGATTATTTTATGATTGTTCCCGTGGTATCCGAATCTTTTGGTCGTATCGAAGAAATATGCTTGTGCAGAAAACCGCACGTTAATTTCATATGCGACTTATTTACTTATGAGTTGCTACTTGGTCCCCAGTTTTCCGATCGTTCAACTAATCATGGTGGTAATGTATTCACAGGCTACTCCCAATTGACCATTGCGATGATGCATCCTGGTGCCCATCTTCTCACTGACTATTCCCTTTTGTAATGTTGCTACTTTTTACTTGTTAGTAGTATCGTGCGGATGGCATTTCACTCATCACCATCATCCAAGCGATCAACTTGCTCGTATTTTCGGTCATTCAGCATTCTCAGATGCCGAGAGGGTTGCTTTACACTTCTACTTCGTTAATCCCATTATGATTTATTTAGTGCACGTCGCCTATTCATCACGTGATGTTTATTGATTTAACTCCATTGCCAGTTGCACGATGTTGTTGGCCTCCGCCCATGTGTGCCCTCGCCTTTCGTAACCCAGTGTCTCACTAATGATCATATCTCCTGGCTGACTTTACATTGTCGTTCTTCCTCCTGTTGTAGACGTTTGAGTTACAAGGAACTGACCGCGTTATCTCCCATCGGGGATGACGCAGTGTCCTACCACAATTACGCTGCCACGTTACAGGTTCGTTTTTGGCCGGGAGTGCTACTGTCATCCTTTGTGCATTTTTTCTCCAGCTCCCATTGAGGCATAATATTGTGGCAGATATCTCGTCTGTGTATTCCATATTGTTAGTTAAATCATAGCTTTAAGCGTAGCCTAACGGTGTGAATTGTGGTTTACAGCCAATGGATCCAAACCACTAAAGAAATATGGATACATTGTGACCACGCACTCAACGTTCGATTTTTTTTCTTCGGGCATATATACTAGTTTGTTCCTGTTTCTATGCTTCCTTCCGATGACCCAAACCCCCTTTTTTGCTTTTTTCCACTGACATATTTGGGTGCGTTGTCAGAAACCTAACAATCTCAAACTACTGATATGCTAGGATGTCACATTTAATGATGGACTTTCCTATGTAGTGGCCCATTGCTCATCCTCTGGCGGCGCTTTTTCCCTAATGCCGACTTGTGCTTATGATACAACCCCATCCGAACCCTCTTTCTTCGCTTGCATTTCCACCTTCGGGTACAAGTCAATCGGCGTGTACTGTATTTTCGGCCAAGAACGACACACTTCTTTCGGAATCATGCTTCGAATCTCCTTTCCCGTATAAAGAGTTCGTGTTAGTTGGGCTGCGTTACTTGATTTGCTGTGATTTCGCACAGCTACACTGTGCATGCGGTTTCGGTGGACGCGTATGCAGCTGTGCCCCATCTACACGCATCCTATCTCCGGAACCGCTGCGATCCGAATCATACTCCAGTAAAACCTCTGCAAGTTGACTACCACTCAAAGGTCCAGATCAAACTGGTCAACATAGAGTGGTAGTCAACATATGGAGGTCTTGTTCAAGAACTTAGCGTATCTCCCTTTCCTGTTGTGCGGTATTAACTTTACATTTCACGTGCATCCTGTTTCTATTATATTAGATGAGCTCTTCCTTAATGGCAAACAAAGTTAAATCACACAGTACTATAATAATTCCAAACAGTGTGGCTTCATTAAAGTATAATCATTTTTTTGAAACAGTCCATCGTTTGCTTTTTTGACTTATCACAAGTCTAACTGAACCGGCTAGCTTAGAACTTTGAAGCACTGCGCTCCCTTTATCATTCTAAACAATGCAATGAGAAGACAGATGTTGCAAATCAATATCATTTTTTGCTCTCTGCTCAAATGCAACCGAGCAACATACTGAACCATCACTGAGGGAAAGAATCAAGAATTTGAATGCTGACAGAAAGAAGGAGTATGCATAGAACATCAAAGCCTACAACAGAATCAGATTTGATGAAACAATGATCAGTGACAGTCAACTGTTTTTGTACACAGAGGTCAGGGCGATTGCGATTGATGGCCACAGCCTCGGCGAACTTGAGTATTTTGACATCTATATTGCGGTACATAACCGCAAACGCGAAGTCCGGGTCAACTTGATGACCTCTGCTGCTTAGCTTAGAACTGGCTATTCGAGGAACATTTATTTTCGGCAAAGGCACGGATGGACCTGTGTGTACTGCAGTACAGCAATTTGCCAAGGTGGGACGAATGCCCCGACATAATATTAAGCACATAGTTCGATGAAAGCTCGGTGAACTCGGTCAAGGACCGCACGCCCAGTACGTGTCAGTGTTTGTGTTGTTATAGTGATTGTGTTCGGTAGAGTGCACCTGGCGTATGCACATCGTACACACCCTAGACATGCACCCAAACTCGTGATCGCTACCTATGCATTGAGTAGGCACACGTTCCAATGAGTGGGCGTGATGTGTACGTGTGTGTAGACGAGTGAGGAAAGAGTTCATACAACGACGGCCAAGGTCCATCCGTATACGCAGATCTGTGGGAACACACTTTACGATGTAAACGCACATACGCGTAAACACAGCGAAGCGAGACGAAAATGCACACGCACATACGCAGACAGGGAACATGACGTATCATCAAACGTCTGCGGCGCCTTAAAGTGTAGTGATTTTGGGTTATTAGAATTTCACCCGTTTCAAAATGCCAATATATACACATTATTACTTGAACAAACAAGTCGTTCTGAGACCGTTGCAAAGTAAACCTTCAGTTGGTCAGGTTGTCTTGGTCAAATTAATAATGACTTATTGCGCAATTGGTGAACATGCGACTTCCAAAGGTGGTCAATGTACGTAGGTCTGACTCCATATGGTTTACATGGCTGGCGTTCAAGCTATGAAAAATGATAGACTTAGAGAAGTGGTCAACTTCGGAGGTTTTACCGTAGATTACATGTGCTTGGGAATCACGGTTGCTTCGGAACTTGTCCTCGCTGAATGTCACCTGTAGGTGGGCGACGATTGGACGTACAACGCATACCTCTATGGTACGCAGTATTTGTGCTCACTTGGCTCTTGCTGGATTAGTGCCTGTGATTAACCTTGATTTTTATTGGAAAACGTATGTTTAACAGCTCTCACAATTTCCAGCATGGTTTTCTTCATAAGCTCATCGCTAGGGGTTTGCTTTACAACAGTATTCCGAGAATTTCGATTGTCAGTTTATTGGACTCATTAGTGCGATTTCCTTTTGTAATCCTCGCGGCTTCCTTGATTAGTTATTCACAGTTTCTTTTGTGTTTAGACGAATGCTAAGCTAAATCGTTTGGTTGGCTATCTCCAGTTGCTCGTACTCAATGACCAAAGACTGAGAAAGTGGCTTGTGGTCTTGGTGCAGCGGTTTGCGCTTCAGTAGTACCATGCATATACCAGAAGAAAGAACATCTCCAGGAAACCTGCATAGGGTTGACTGCGCCAGCTGGACGATCTCATCCGCTGGTTTTTTTCCAGTGTGCAATTTAAACTTTGCCATCATCGGACTTGAATCAAGCATTCTCTCATGTATTCTTCGATAAAATTGTGTTGAGATGGGGAAACATGCAATCCTGGCGAGCGCCGTTTATTTTCGGAAAGTTGTTCGACGCAGCTTGACTACGAGGCACGTAATATGTTCGAGTTCTTCCTGGGTACATCTTTCGTGACAGCAGGTCGAACCGGGTGGGCGATCGACAAATCCGAGTGGACTATTGAAGATGAGCAACGCAGTTGTAGTGGACCTGCGGTGCGTGCGGTGGATCGCCATCGTTTGACATTACGTAGCTGGTGAGAAACATTTGCTCTCATCTGTTCCTACATATACATGACTTGTCCGAAAAGCAATGTCAGTGAGTCGCCTAAGAAACTTGTATGGGTCCGATCGATACACCACATTAAAGGGTTTCAAAATAAGCTCCACCTACGTCGACACATCGCTTCCCCTGAGTTTTCCAGACATCAAAGTTATCATGTTAGGTCTTTTCTGATATGTGTTTCAGAGCCCCTTTGACTTTGTCAACCGTCGCGAAATGATGTCCGATCCTAAGAGTTTTCAAGCGGCAGAAGAAGAACAAGTCTGTGTGAGACAAGTCAGGACTGTTGGGCGGTTGGCGAACTGTTGGCACCTTTGAATCTGCCAGGAAACGGATCACGAGTAAGATGATGTGGGTCGGCATGTTGTCATGCTGAAGTCTCCAGTCGTCCGCGACGTCGGACCATGCACGATGAACCCTTCGTTTGAGTCTATTGAGCATCTGCACATAGAATTGGGCTTTGACGGTGATACCTTGTGGTGAATGAGCCTCTTGATGTCAAAAACACAATAACCATGGTCTTAATCCTTAACCTGCTCATTTTAACCTTTTAGCGAGAGGACGCCGTTTTGTACCATTCGGGGATTTGCCTTTTTGTATCACGATCGTACTCCAAGACCCAGGACTCATCACTTGTGATGACACTGTCTAAAAAGTGGAGGTCATTGTCACACAACTCCCAAAGTTCCTGGCACGTTTCAACTCGGCGCTAGTTTTCATCGTCCGCTAACATTTTGGGCACCAGATCCGCGCACTCTTTCTTCATTTTTAGATTATTCGTCACAATCTCTGGAACGGTACTTTTTGGAATGTTTACTGTTTGTGCCATTAAACGAACACTCAAACGACGGTCTGAGTATGATAGTTCTGTCATATGCTTCATTTCGCCGGTGATTGTCGTTGATGACCTTCCAGCGCGGGCTTTATCGCCGACCTCATCACGGTCACCAAAATAGACTTGTGCGTCACTAGACTTGACGTTCCGATAGACAATCATCACCAAAGACTGCAGACTTGTCAAGTTTCACACACAAAAATTGATGATAATCGTTTGCTCCATCGAGCGCTGCATCACGGCTTGCATGGAAGGCGAAAACGAGTTTCACAAATATAGTCGTCCTTATACTGCGGATAGTCGCAGATGACAGAGCGATTACACATGCATAAATTGACGCTTCTATCCATCTATCTCATCAACCCGAGCACATTGCGACGTGTATTCACTTCACAGTGGAGTTACTGACACTAGTTTTCGGACAATCCCTATATTTAGTTCCTATTCTGCAATGTGGCAGTGGATGGGATTAGAAGTCCACAACTTTACCACCAGCCACATCTAGCTGATATCCTACTGATTGTCATGGCTGTTGCGAATGCCGTATTCGAACGTTTGCTTTTTACGAGGATGGCTTAATCCACTTTCTCATCTGATGAGATGAAATAGGGTCGCAACACGTCATGAAGTGCAGCTTTTTCGTGCCGGCAACACCCAATATCTACTTCTTTCATCAGTTACGGTCCCAGTGATCGATTTGACCAAGGTTCACTTCAATGATAATCTCTGTCCACGTTGAGCTTGAGTGTCGCAATACATTCATTCAATGTATACTCTAAAATAATCCTCCAATCAAGTGGTTTACTTGTTCGTCTTAGATCTCGCCATCATCGCCAAACACCGGCTGTAAGCAAAACCTGGAGGCAACGCATAAACGGTGAATGGCGGCAGCCTCGTCCATTTGCAGTTTCTAAGTCAACTGGCCATAGTTCAACCTACGCCACCTGAGCGCGAAGCCTGCTTAGCTGCCTACCTATGATCCAAGCGTATGCGTTGGCTTCTGTTTGATGGCTGTAGCACGATGTTCAACGCCTAATTATACAATCTTAACTACATACACTACAGTTTTTTGGTTTATCCACGGCGGAGGTACTTCTCAACAAAGTAGTCGAATTCCAATCCAATGTGCACTTCGATTATCGGGCTTTCTCATTACCTACGGTCAGTCAATGTTTTCTTTACAATCGGCACAACGTTTGTTGATACAGAAGTCTCAGTTTCACCTAGTAACGTCCGGTCCTTCTATCACATGTGAACTGCGTTCTCTCATTAGCTGTTGTATGATCCATCTGTAGACTTAACTCACTGACCAACTAACCCATTCCACTTTATTGGTAAATGGAAACCATGGTGCTTGGCAGATCGTTTGCTGTCCATATAGTTGAAACCGTTTGGTAATTTTCGGACCACCAGGATGCATGCATTACTGTTATTATCACTCTAGTGACTTCTTATCAGCTTCTTGGGATTCTCTTGATTGTTATAAATACTTCTACGCAGTCTGAGCTGATGTGATGCACTTTTGATAGAGGCTCAAAAGCGGCCTCCCGATGATGACTGCCAATGACACGGATGACTACGACGTTCCCTCATGACCGCGTCTCTGTTAGCTGTTAAGCACGCTTCTTCGGCTCCAACAGTTCCTTTAAAGCCTCTTTCATGAAGCATAACAACTGTGCCTTTACCTAATACGCTTACGTGAACCCTGGAATCTTACCTTCAGCATCCCGCCTAGTACCACCCCAAGTAGAGCACATGCATTTCGGTATGCTGTGTCGTCGACTCCAAACAGGATTATATATATATATATATATATATATATATATATATATATATATATATATATATATATATATATGAAATGTATCGCAAATACCGTCGTCCGGCTGCGATGTATCCATTTTTGATTGCGCAGTCTCCGATTCTGCAATTTCATTTTAATGTCCGGTAACATGGAATGCTCCACTTGTGTTCCATCGTATCTTATGAATTCGTTGGATGCCAGTTTAAACCCAGAAGGACGGATACACAAACCGAGCTGTTCACTCACAACCACTAGGGTGCTTGTTTGGCGGCTGTGTTAGAAACGGCTTATCTCCACAGGCCATCCAATTTTATTTATTTTGCTTATTTCACATCTCAAGTCTTTCTTCTCGATGTTTGGATAGAAAAGCCTTGGTCTCCATGCTGTTCAGCTACATACTTATAGTAGTTCTCTGCAAATTAGAATCTACTCGTCTATTTGTTCTAGGCGAATGGCTTCATTTGAATGTTCGACATCTCCGTTCACTCTTATGACTTTAGTTAGGAGATTGCGGATATTCTAGCAGTTGTGCATTATTGAAGGCTATGTATAGGGATACAATTGTCAACAGACCATTTAGCGAAGTATTGGTACCTAGGAAACCTAAGGAAAGGAAGAACAAGATAAGCTTAGGTCAGCAATTCAGAGATATCAATTTTATTGATAAATCTGCGTAAGGACGTGCGAAATGTTGTAGTCGTTGTGATCGATCTGAATGCCATGGGCAGCCTGTTCAATACGAATGCGTGTCTACAAAGGAAGAAACTAGAGCGGATGCTAGTGCGAGCTTTCGGAATACGGCCTGGTTCGTACTGGATATCGCTCCTCATTGTTCTGTCTAACAGAGAAATTACTATTCTACTTTGAGTTGTTTAACATCTAGAATAGAATTACGAGCTTGTGCCTTCAAAACCACAGTGGATCCAACTGGGACCGTTAACATCTGACCCGATAGTTAAATGTGCATGAGTCCGGTAAACGCTTAGCAAACAAGCGTTTCTCTCTCTCTCTTTTCACTGCAATCCTTTCGTTTTTTCGAGGGTTAGTGAACACTGAAAAAGTAGAATCGGCCGAGCACAGGATTTATAAAAGTCTGGATTTTTCAAGAATATATAGCCGATGAGTCATTTGGCTTTAGCTGCACTATAACCTATATGCTCAGCACAAAGGTCAATGCATTGGACTGGTGTACATCTGCATGACGTACAGTAATTCTGTTGACATATTTATCTTGCATTATACGATAGAGTTCACCGATATGAGATAGTGTTGCATTTTGCCGGCGAACATTCCATTTCCCAAAGATTGCACTAACGATCTAGAGCCTCACGATCCCTTTGAATATGCAAGAGACTGGGACCTATGCCGTTAGTATCAAAAGAGAAGACCACTTTGATACCACCTGCAAATAGGAATGGCCTTCCATAGGTGAAGCAACCAAATACGTCTTTAACATACAGAAGGAATAGTTGTAGGCCAAGAACACTCCCCTGAAGAACGTCGCCAGTTACGGGCCTGTGCTTTTATTCCGCTCTACTCATCCGTATCATCTGTGTCAAATCTGATGAGAATCATGACAGCAGTTAATGTAATCTACCGAACGACTGTAGCTTAGCAAATAGACCAGTATTCGGGACTTGATCGAAAGCTTTCTTCATGTCAAGAGTGACAATGCCGAGCGCATGTCCCGACTCTTGAGATACTTTTTGAGATACATGATGTAAAACCGATGTGACGAATTTCTACCTATACCATTCAACTCTCCCTTCTACTCTTCTGTAAAACTCAAATTGACACGTCTGACAAGACTTAGCCGGTAAAACGCCGTGTTGAGCTTTGTTAAGTAAGCTGCGTGGTAATAGAAATTCAAGAATTTGTTTCCTGTATATTATCTCCATTACTGTTGACGCGATAGGTGTATGACTGATTGGGCGGTAATTATCATTGTTCTGGAAATGGATACTTTTGTGTCTTGTTAGAACAAATGCATTGATGAATTCCATCCTGCCTCTCGATCGAGGTTATAGGGTGTAAAACCGCTTTCTTTTCAGGTGCACTGGTCGGTTGTCAATGTTTACTTGGCTTGGCTAGATCGTTTACCCCAAAGGTGTGACCTTATTTCATTTTATCAGCTTCCGCAATTCTATTCATCGTTGTACTGGTCAAGTATTTGAAGTCATATAACTCACCCACATCTTTGTGTCCGTCAGTAACAAGTGCTCATCCATACCGCGTTGTTGTTCGACTGTGCGCTTCAAACATATCAAGAATAGTTTTTCTGCCACTATTTTTCCTCAGGCTTCGTTAGCCATTTTACACTCTTCACTGGGGGCTAAGTAATACAAATTATATTCCACTCTGGAGTTTAAAGATTCGCTTTTGAATCAGATTGCTATTGCCAATGGCACGTCAATTGTTTGATACGGTCATTTAGCATCTGCACAGGGATGTTGTATCTTGCACTTGCAACTCATTTGTTACCATTCAGAGCTACTTCAAGTACCGCGCATGTCTGTCACTTTATGTGCATCTTCCCATACCATTCTTCTTTTTTTTCACCCTCGCTCCACATCCCATCCGGCTGTCAACCCCCATTGTTCGTGTTCCCGGCAAGGTGTACACCATTATGCTTCTGTTTATCCATCTTTTAGTTACCTCTGAATTGGACATATAAGTCATATCCGACATGGATGATTTCGGTTAACCTGTCGGATTTCACTGTACCTGTCTGTGGAATATAAATCAATAAGGTTTATTCTCGATTATGTGAGGCACGCCCTTAGAGGCATGGTATGTGGAGACCATTTGGCGTTCCACTATTCTGCTATAACAAATGCACCCTTGTTTACTCGAATCTGCTTACGTGGGTTTCTCTCGTTAACCAGTCGATGCATTTGCACCCGTTCATGCGGCGTGTTGCACCGCATCTTCATTATTTCCACAAATTTATTTGATTACTGCAACGATCAACCAATCCTGGGTTTCGTTGGACTGGATTAATTTACAGTGTCACACACACATTCAGCAACTTGTACTTGGTGAAAATTTTGTGGATCGCAATTTTCCCTTTTGTTACGGAGACCATCAGCCCATCCGGTTGGTAACTCCGTGATGCAACCAATGATCTCAGTCTGGTTGATCTACCAATGTTTGACCGGAAAGTAGTTTGTTCCATTTTGTACGCTTTTACGATTCGTTCACCCCTTGCATCTTCATCTGCCTGTCTTATGCTTGTGGAACCACCCATGAATGCAGATGGGCAATTTCTGGTGTCGATCGACCGAGAAATTTCCAGCCTCCATAGAGACCAGTTTACTCTAATGTTCTGTCACTGTTATCCTGTCAGTGAAGTACTTCAATGTGTTGTTTAGCGGATACCTAGCCGCTATGCTTTACCATTTGTTACCCTTCTCACACCATCGGAACCATTCATTAATCAGCATTTCCGCAAGCCATAACACACAACCACATTTTGGACCTTCATGGATGTGCACATTTTTCCTTCTCCTTACTGTAATCCAGGAAGCAGTGCAACACAAGATCGAGGACCGAGGTCGCACCCCCTTACTTTCTGTCCTCGAGCAGGTTTATCGCTTTGGTTTGGGTTCCGTGGCTGGTGCGGTTGGAGCGACAGTTGTCTATCCAATCGATCTGGTCAAAACTCGCATGCAGAATCAACGGACTGGGTCAGTGATCGGCGAACTAATGTATAAGAATAGCTGGGACTGCTTCAAGAAAGTTATTAGGTGGGTAGTGCTTCTTATCTTTTTTCTAAATTTGTATGTAACCAGTGCTTTTATTGACTTACTTTGACCAGTGTCCATTTTGGGCTTCCCTAATCTCTTTTTGTGTTTTTCATAGACAAGGACGTTACACTCATGTTCGAACCCCACATTCTCATCCAATCAGCAACAAACATCATCTTGCGTGTGGTTTTCGTAGACAACACCCGGAGATCAAGCACATCTTCCTCTTTGTACCATTGTCGCATGTATCTAGCTTCGTGAGTAGAAGCTTCATTCTGCCTTATCAATTTGAAGTTACCGGTCAACCCGGAGTACCTACGTGCATTCCCGCTTCATTCTACTGCACCCCAGCGCTTACTTTCTCAACCTCGACGAAACGTACTAGTTTGGGGTTTCTTACTCGTCACCTGAGCTCATAGTCCGTTATGAAATCGATTCAGCTGACACTGATGGAAAGCCGCATACTGATTGAGATCACTCCGAGCACCGCCTCGTTGGGTTTATGCCACCACTGTTAGTTTTCTGATCCTAAAAAACAATCGGTCTCAGCATTCTTGTTACGCTGTGAAGCATCTTCGTAGACAACTAATTCTGGTGTGATAGAGAACATCGGAACCAATTACCTCACCAATGTTTGATCATATGACACATGTCTCCCAGAAAAGCTTAGTGAGCCGACAGCTATTGAGAAGAATGGTTCATTGCTTCGTTCTCCAACTTGCAAGCTTGAAAACTAGAGAGGGGAGCATTTGGACAATCAGTTTTATGTCCATTTCTCCACTCCAGGACCGACGGTTTCGTCTTGGTTTAGACTCATTAGGTAGAGATAGCCGAGCTGGGAGTGGAACTCAACGCATAGTATCAAGCACCGCTTGCGGAGCTCAATGGCCTAGTGTTCATGGCGATAGCCGCCAAGCACTATGCGCCGGGTTCCACTCCCAGCTCGGCTATCTCTACCTAATGAGTCTAAACCAAGACGAAACCGTCGGTCCTGGAGTTCATGGATGGGAGATAGCCACACCGAAACCCTTTCACTTCGGTGACGGTCCTAGTGATCGTATTGGCCGAAGCTGACTTCAAAGTCAACCGAGGCCACGACTGAGATTGCGTGTCGCGCAATCCAAGACACATGGCGGTTGTTCCAAAACCCGAAAATCAGTTTTCTGTCCACTTTGCAATAGTGATTTTCCGGTCCACATGAGTCCCATTGAGCTTTTTTGTGTCTTTTCTCCGTCCGACGAACTGGCACTGCCGATGCAACGACTTGTGTCGATCTTCATTGAAAGCCGGTGCTTATTCACTGGTGGCTGGACTCGTAGCCTGTGGCGGTTTCCACGCTTCAGCTTACACGATATGGGTGTACCGATTAGTCCGTTCTAACTTCCACCGCTTGGCATTAGACGACGATCCTCTGGCCTCATACCGGACAACCTGATTAACTTTAAACACCTGCACCGGTGATGCCACGTTTTTTTCATTTACTTTAACTGCTTACGCTGTGGTGTGTTGTGTACCGATATTGCACCGGGTTGGATGCACACTCAGTGCGGTTAGTCTGATATGACAAAACGTGAAACAGTTATTTTAACCTTTAAAACATGTTGCCATGTGCCAGCCTCCTTGGTGAAGCCATCGAGGCGGACTACATAGATTGTCAGTGGTGATTGCGTCCGCTTCTTCTGTTACAATTACCATCGATACTCTCGTTTTTAATCCTTCCAGGATTGGACTTTTGTATGCATACCCTGTTCTAATCACTGATTCAGTTCGTTATTATGACACCACAAATAAGTCCAGTACCCAGCTCATAGTTTCACTAGACTGCACTGTGTTCATCCGAATCTTAGCCATCCACTTGTGGAGTCCTCAACTTTCCGACTACTTTCAGTGCCAACCATTGTTCCATTACTACAATACTATGGATTAGAATCATTTTACCGTACTCAGTTATCCATGGACTTTTAGTAGCTTACGACGCACTCTCTGATCTTTCGTCGTACTCCCAGGTTCGAAGGATTCATCGGTCTGTATCGCGGCTTAGGACCACAGCTGATCGGTGTCGCGCCGGAGAAGGCCATTAAACTGACTGTAAATGATTTGGTTCGGGATCAATTCACGTCGTCGAGTGGTGAGATACATCTTTTGGCCGAGATTTTAGCCGGTGGATGCGCTGGCGCAAGCCAGGTTGTCTTCACCAACCCTTTGGAGATTGTTAAAATCCGGTTACAAGTGTCGGGTGAGATCGCAAGTACAAAACGAACCTCGGCCATAAGCGTACGTTGGTTATGATGCCCAAATAGTTTTATAAATATTTTACCCTGGTCTTGGCTATTTTGCTCGCCTTCGCTATCAGAGTACTATATCTTTGCAGTTCGCTTTCACTGTCTACATTCATCGGTCTTTCATACAGGTCATTCGAGATTTAGGTATCTTCGGATTGTACAAAGGTTCTCGTGCTTGTTTTCTGCGTGACATCCCCTTCTCTGCTATCTACTTCTCCGCCTACAACCATTTGAAGCGTAGGTTTGCTGACGAGAATGGTTTCAACTCCCCGACTTCATTGCTCGCCGCTGCAACCTTGTCCGGTGCTCCCGCTGCCTGTCTGACCAC
The DNA here is from genome assembly GCA_944474145.2 of Dicrocoelium dendriticum. Classification (NCBI taxonomy): domain Eukaryota; kingdom Metazoa; phylum Platyhelminthes; class Trematoda; order Plagiorchiida; family Dicrocoeliidae; genus Dicrocoelium; species Dicrocoelium dendriticum. Next base: position 18,745 of record CALYDF020001554.1, read on the forward strand.
TCCTGCGGATGTAATCAAAACACGACTGCAGGTTAGTGCCATGCTTTTGTTCTCCTGTCATCCGCCGCCACTCACCTGGCTTCATCCTCTACGCTCTGATTGTTACGCGCAGCTATCCATCAGGTTTTGTTATCTTCAACTCATATTTATCATTTTACACGTTATCTAGAGGTGAGGAATACCTCATCCATTTTTAATCGTCTGCCTTCATGAGACATGCCATTGACCAGCGTTGTCCGGTTTGTGCTGCCGCCATTGTCGTTTATATTTTTGATCTAATAGTGACAATTTATTCCGCACATATTTCGATGGTCTCAGTAGAACTTATCGGAACTCGCCTAATCAGCTGGACCACATATTCAGCCCCTGCTCTCAAGCATTTGTTCCTCGCTCGAGCCCCCAAGTGGATCGATGAAATATGCGCTGTTGATGAATACCGACGTACCCTTCAGTGTTCTCCTTGACATCTGGCTGATTTAGGCCTTTTCTGGTTTTTGTAAATTCCATCTCTATACTTCCTTCATCCAAAGGCCAGTGCGCGCGTCCTACCTTTACCTGTTCATCTATTGCTGACTCTCGTTTGATCGATCCGTTATTTATGCATGTGTCGCCATTTGACCGCTCGCTTGACCCCAAACCTACGTGTCATGCGTCTCTTCACTTCTGTCCGCTTAGGTGGTTGCTCGCCGTGGTCAAACCACCTATACGGGTTTACTGGATGCTGCGTATAAGATTTGGCGTGAAGAGGGCGGACGAGCCTTTTGGAAGGGAGCTGGTGCTCGTGTATGCCGTTCTAGTCCCCAATTCGGTTTCACATTGCTCACCTACGAAATGCTGCAACGCTTTCTCTACATTGACTTTGGCGGAAAGTGCGTGTGTCCATTCTGTCTTGCGTGGTCTCCATTTTTGCGTATCCATTTCTATCTCGGTAACAGCTAACGTATATCGAGTTGCTTTTTGGTTGAACATGTGCGCACCGATCCACTCGGATTTGATTTGACAAGGCAACGGCAAACCACCACTGTGAAGTAAATTTTTAGTGTTGTCCACCAACTGTCTTCTGTTTCTTGTGTACTCACGACACCGTCCTGTCACAACACTATCCAACTCTCTTCGGGATTTTCGATTAACGCCTTGATGTGTGAGGGTCCACCTCAAAATCCTGCACTCCTTTCACTTGACTCATCTCTGACACGGGGGGGGGGGTATATGAACATCGATAGAGTGCGACTCGGTGTCCTTGGATCTTGTGGTATTTGTTATTCTGATCAGTTTGAACCCGTCCACCTGCCTCCAATGCCGGTGTGTTCACATACCTCCTATGTGGAACAACAGCGTTGGCCAAACTGGCACAGGCTTTCTGGGGTATCACATGCATTCGTCAACCCTAGTGCTGTTACCCCTCTACCTTTGTTGTTCTTGTGTCTGGTTCGCATTGTGATCCGGATGACGGGAACTGTCTTTTTAGTGAGGATTTCTACGACAACTTTGTTCCTAGTTTATGGATAACGACTCACTTTTTAGTGATCTCCGATTGCACCTCATTATTTATCTACGGTCCTTTTCCCTATCCACGTTTTTTGATGACACCAAAACCAGTTACTGGGTAGCGATAAGGTACATCACCTGCATCCGGCTATAAACCAGTTGGTCGCCTCGATCACGAGGAACAATGAGTTTGAAATCGTTTGCAGCTCGCCTGATTATAGTGTACTAAAGCAAGCCTTAACTCGCAAAATCTTCGAGGCATAGAATGCTTCCATTGAACCAGTCGGTGCTTGTTTATCAGCACTCGTTGCCCGGTGGTGCACAATACTTGCGTCGTATTACTAGACGCCTCTCTCATGGGATTCGCGAGCATACCCAGTAGTGGTTTTACAGAGGCTAAGCAGTCATCTAATAGCTCAAGCATATTGCAACTTTTCGAGTGCCGCCAAGCATACTTTTGAAACAATTACAAGGTCATCTACCCCATTCCGTAGCGTTTCTCATGCGTATACGTGAAACATCTCTATATTGCTTCAATTATCTGCGTCCAAAACAACACGGAGTTGTGTGCACTAAAGCAATCGTGGCCAACATGAACTACATAGACGTCTTATTCTTACTTCATCTTTTGATTTATTGTATAACTAATGTATCTAAGTATCACCCTTCTGCTAATCTACCACCTACCGTGTCTGTGTGATATGTTGATTCCATTGTTGAATTAAAAATCGTAATCATTATACAGCCCGATTCAAAACATTCGTCATGTGGTCCCACTTATATAAACGCTTTAATCGTGAGTTTCTGAAGAGAATTCTTTATTCTATTCCACCGCTTACTATTGTCCACGTTATGTGATCGTGCACCAGGCCTTTGCTACATCCTAAGCACCATTTGCATACTATGGTTTCCATTCTCTCTGGTTCCCTTTTTTTCTCTGACTTGTTCGAATCAGTTTTCGTTTTCTATGCTTGCTACCTGATCACACGTATATCTCTATCCTCCTACAGGGAACCCAGTGGCAAAGGCATTGACCATCGCCCACAAATGCACACCATGAATCCAGATCACATTGGTGGTTTTCGTTTCGCCACCGCCACTTTCACAGGAATTGAAACGAAACTAGGCTTATGTTTTCCAAGATACAGAGTCTCTTGAACCATTGGGAACCTGCTCTCCGGATTTACTCAGGAAAGAAATAGCCACTTATTTCCATCGTTCGCCTTCTGCTTCTGCACATTTTCCTCTGCCCCCTTTCTGATGCCATTTCCACTCACTTGTACTACCTCTCCATCACACATCAGAAGGCGATGGATTATTTTTCTAATTTTGTCCCATTCCATTTGCTTCCTCCTGTATACCACCCCTACTCTCCCCGTTTATCCACAGTCCACCGGTTGCACTTTGTCACTTCTACGATAGGAAATCTTTCTCGTCTTCTTCTTTTGCTCTTCCACGGCGGTAGTTGGCATCGCGGATGCGACCGGTGCTTTCGTGCTGAGACTCTAAACAGCCCGCGCACTCTAACTGACATCAATGATTTTATATGGCTGAGTCGTGTACATTTCTTAGCACACCGAAAGATCATGTTAAACAAATCAACGGTGACTTGATGGACTGATGTGGGAGTGATCGGATTCCGGTTATGTTGCTTGCCAGAAACACAGCGCTTCCAATGTGGTATCGTGGATTACCAACTCGTTATTACTGCTCCCAGCGTCGCTTACACTGGAAAGCTGAGTGTTGCACAACAGCCGCCCTCGAAATCATAACATGTGTTTGCCACGGATGAAATCGATGGATAACTAGTATAGGCGCGTGTGATCATTTGATGTACTTGTGATCATTGCCTAGCAAGGTTAACCGCTCGTCTTATGCAATCGATTACACCAATGGAACACGAGAACGATCGACGCTTATCGCTGTGTCGACTTATTACTGTTATTGCCTTGGGTTCCACCTCTCACTTGTGTTAAGTACGACTGCCTCCCTAGTGAGATAGCGAAGAGTATACTTTTCAAAATTCTATTTTAATCTTATCATCTATGTCGGGCGCAACCTTTCCGTCCATCTGCTTTTAAAAACATCTGCATGTGCCCTCCCTCGTAGTCTTGTTGAGGCAAGATCGCTTTGGAGTTGGTGCTACGCTTAATTTAATTCTCTGCTTGGCTCTACGTTGGTTAGAGTCTAATATCATCATGACAACGTGGATGACCGCATGTGCTCTGCTTTGGTGTTTTACTTCTGTTTTAGTCAACTGGTGCAATCCAGTTCTCACATGTAATTTCTGACATTCTCCAATTGTTCTTATCTCCGAACCACTCATTGCCATAACTTCCACATCCACATGGATATGCACTTCTCCACCAAGCTGCTTACCAGCATTACTTAGCAGGATTTGTCATGGCATGTGCAACTGCAATATCACTCGATGGAGCAGAAGTGTTGTGTGACTACCTGGGAATTCGAGTGAAGAGTAAATCTCTCACGTTTGTGTTCCTGTATCGGTGACTACTGTCCCTTGACCTTCATCCACCGTACCCTTCCACTTCGTCTAACCGTGATGAAATTTGGCGACTTGACCTGTTTCCTCGTCCATAGTAACTCAACTGCACATTCGTACAAGCAAATTCATACAGTTGGCTGAGTGGTTGGCTGGTACATGTTTCTGGCGTGCACTTGAACTCTATCACGAGTGCGTACGTTCCACCATGTGTGGCCCTGTCCCACCACCACCACCTCTTTATCCTTAACTAATAACTCATCCATCTAGTGACTCCGACACTTTCCCAATTACTTTTTATTGATTGCTACTTCTTTAATCACAGCTGTCAACTTTTACTATCATTGAACTGCAAGTAAACTTCCTTTTACTTGGTAGTTAAACTATTTTCACTACTGCTGGGTTCTACGAGTTGACTCAAGCGATTGACACCGGTTCATCACTTTGGGCCGGGTATTGAAAGATAAGGTCAAGGATGCGTATGCGCCACTGATGACATGTTGCAATGGCTGTCTAGGATTGCATATTAGTCATTTCTAGACTTTATTATGGCGCATCGGACGGTGTGGGTTTGACTAGTCGATCCATCTCAACTCACCTTCGCTGGTGATTACGTGTATGTGAGTTCATGCAAATGGTATAGAGCAGCTCGGCTCAGCATGCATGTGGTTGCATGTAACCTAGCAAGCGGGATTCAACTTACTCAAGAGGTCAGTTAGCAATTCATACCACCGGTAGCTCCACCACACATATGCTGGTCCGACGTTTTTGGTTGAGTTTTTCACAGACCGTTCTTGTAGAGTAAGCAAGTGCCCACATTGTAATTCAGAAGAACTGAGCAAAGACCCCAATTTTACGCGGTGGTGAAGCATTTCTTCCGCGATCAAAATCAAAATTTTTGCGTCCTTAACCCAGAAATCCGTGATTTCCCCGCGAAGACAATAATAAACAGAAATCGAGACACCCTGATCCAATATACACATGTTTGTCATGATTCGAAATAGAGGAATTAAAATAAATCTCAACACGGTGCTTCGTACTACTGTCTGAAAGTTCGTGAATTTCGTCAGACACATTTGTAGACGCTGAAGCTATGCTCAGCGTCTGCCGAATTCGCAGGAATGCATAGATAACGGCCGACAATGTCTGCTAGTTATAGAGTTCTTTCATTCATTCCGCACCGGAAGGCCATTGTGTATCCACATTTTTCTCCACGCAGTTCTTCCACCACTTTTTTGCTAGATTATCCATTCGGCTGCCAGAACTGGGGAACCCACCGGGCTTGTAACATCGGTATGGGTGCATAGATCACTAGATAAGATGATGACTTCCAAAAACGTCCAGCTGGCCTGTGATGTCAGCGATTCCTGGGCTTTTATGACACGTCGGGAGAAGCAGAGTTGCATATCTGTTTGGACTTCGCTAAACGCATCTGCCTGCAGGTGCTGCATCCATCTTTCTCAGCGGCTGATTCAGAGACATGGATAGATCGAAGAAATCGTTGTAAGTCTTATGGGTTTACGGGAGAC
>CALYDF020001556.1:0-20747 GCA_944474145.2 Dicrocoelium dendriticum
ACCTCTACCTTTTACTCTGCGTACTCAGTTGTAATTAATGTTTGAGCACTTTGCAATTCCTTTCCCAAAATCCATATTGCATATATAGGTATACTCAGATATACATATATTAAATTTACTTAACTGTGCGTCCCTTTTACACATTTGCAAATATATTGATATATGTGTTTCTTTTGCAGTTTTATACATACCTTTATTATATTTGTATACTTTTATTTTTGTGATACGGACTTTAATTTGTGGACATACACTCTTTGATGTGGTTGTGCATCCGTTATTCCATCGAATTGGAATCGGAACAAATTAATTGAGTAGACCCATGTTGAATGCCCCTCAGATTATTTCTGTTGCCCAAGTGGACAACTTGGCAGGGAAATGGGGATCCGTTATACGTCGAGGCAACACCCCCATTTTGAAATCGCGCGTATCGCTATCTGGTCCCTCCCCCCATGCACGCACTCTTCGGTGTCCTAACGGTCAATATTTTTGTGAAGCTGTTCTCAGCCTTTGTGCGACCCCCATTATAGTACTGTATCCAGGCTTGTCCGCCTTGTCTTGTAAGGGACAAAATGGAACTGGAGAGGGTTTTGTGAGTGGGTTAGTGCAAGCATTAGGGGGCAAACGTGTCCCGAACGTTTGCTTAGCTTGGGTATATACTCAATGCACTACTGCAGAATTAGAGGTGACTTGATCCTCACTTATCGTATCTTAACGGGTAAGATCGGTCCAGACTTGTCTTGGCTATTTAGTCCCGCCAAGCTGCCTAGTCTCCGAGGTCACCCGTTGAAGCTGCACAAACTGCGTCCTGACTGGGTAAGGACGGAAACTCCCTCTTCACGCCGAGTTATTGAACGTTGGAACTTGCTTCCGGAGCACATCGTTAAGGAGTCTACAGTAGAGGGTTTCGAGCGTCAGTTAGATGCTCTTGGGTGGCAGTACCAATTATTCCGCTTCTCCTAACCGACTTGTATCTACAACTTTTCCTTCGTTTTTTAATTTCTTCACACCCCTTGGTATTATCATTATTTAACTAACATTTCTCCCCTTGTTTCCTTAGCTTGCCCTTCGCTCTTTTACTTCACATAAACCGGCCTGGCAGGGACTGCTGGGCAGGAAAATTTAGGCAGTAATTGGTTTGACAGGGCGTGATGCGGTCTCTGTTTTAGGCTTTTCAACATCTCAAGCAGGCCTAGAAATTCTCGATCCGACGATACGTAAAAGAATGAACATTCACGGGATTATCCTATCGTTCCGGTCCAAACTGAACTTGAACTTGCCCAGCTACATATTCCATAGCTAGCTCTCCTCTGGTGCCTTAATTTTGGCATTAAGTGACTTCGTTTTCTTTCAATAAACCATTTCCATAACTTCTGTGTGTTCTGTCTGTAGACTTTCGTTGTCCGTCTAGTCTCGTTATATATATATATATATATATATATATATATATATATATATATATATATATATGGCATATGCCTCATTCCTCATACGTTGTTATTTTGCCCTGTTTCATTCTACTGCGGAAAGCATCGACGAGCTCAATACACGCGGTAACCATGCATTCCATTACTTCTGTAGAAATGCCGCTGTAGGATTTCTACGTGGTTAATTACATACACAACGATGCCCCCCAGGTGGAAACAATTAGCAGCAGATGGCTGCTGGAAGATGAGCAACATGTTAGTTTGCCCAACATAACCCTCTTCAAATACCAGCAGGCTGTGAGGGAGCATCGATATCCCATTCCGGATTGTAATATGCTCCCTGTGACTGTGCAACATTGTACAGGTATGCGGAATGATCTCATTAATTGCAGCAGATTTTGATGATGTCCGCCGTGTGGAGAGATCCTACATGGATCAGCCCTTGTACACGGACACAGAATCAACCATTCCTAGGCGAACATCGCCGAAACGAATTAGGTAATGTGCTAGACAGGTGCTGATACATTGGGTTGCAGACGTCTGCCAGCGCGCCTACTGCAGACTGTGGATGAAAACCCCCGACTAAAAATCGTCGCACGCTTGCGCCAACAGCAGCCAGCTATGGCAAGTACCCTGCATTCTCCTTGGATAAATTGGCGCAGTCGTCCCCGTTACATCGTAATGCTGCTAATTGCGCGGAAGCTGCTGAGCTGCGTACGTTATTAGTATGTATGAAAACATTAATATGATGTGCATCTTCCGCAGCAGGTCCTTCCAATCAGGTCGGCGTTCAACCTGAGCCTGTCTCATGCTGTAAGTTTTTTACGTTCGTCACCTTAAACACACACTTTGGCAGGCAGTTGTCATTGCACAGATAACAGGGTGCTTGAGACATTGAACGCTGTAGCAGTTATGGTTGAGCTGATTACTTGCAACACTTTTGATGCAGAGGAACTTCGCACGCGAGCACAGGTGTAGTTAGTACATAGTGATTTCATGTGTACGATACAAACAACTATCAGATTCTCTTAGGCGCGTGCAGGAGACACTGAATGTTTTGAAGAATAGCCACACCTCCAAGTGCCAGGAGATGTGGCAGACAAGGCCAATGCATGCCACAGATTTAACATTACCAATGTCTGCCGTCGCTGAGTTCCTCAATTTGGTGAGCAAATTAACGGATGTTGAAATCCGTCGAGAACTGGTAACACACCTTTTGTGATTATACGTTCATGATTTAGACTACGCACATGCAGTCCACACCCGCCGGCAACGTATCCGAGGCCGTTCGGTACATGCTGGACAGGGTGCTGGCTAGAGATGTGTTGCGCCACATTAAGTTCGCTGGTGCTAACAACGCGTTACGCTTTAAGAAGACGCACACTTTCATTGCGCTTCAAAGTAACTCAGAAAACATTTTTCACATGATCTTGTTTCACAGAGGTTATGGTTAACCGGTTTGAATGCACGGGCAGCGAAGTTGGGAAATGTGCTTGCAAATGGTTGCAAATCGCCCGCAACAACGTACACAGACGTACATCAATACAATCGAGCAGTCAAGAATCTCAGATACTGTATAGTATTCATGCTGTACCTCACAATTTCCATTGCAGTCTTTAGAGATTATAGATTTGGACAACCAGTTCATTACTGAACCATATACAACCACCATGTAAATATTTGTTTTCATATTAATATATATTTGGACCATTTGCCGGTGTGCTTACATTGTTCCTTGGTACTTTTTCCATTATTATACTTTGCGATCGCCTAAGGGCATATGATGGTCATGGCGTTCACCTACTGTGTCGAGGGAGGGAAGATAGTATATGTCTTGGTCATTGATTTTTTCAAAGCCTTGAGAAAGTCCGTTCCGCATTCGCGTATTTTGCACTAGCGGCAAACGTATGGTTTGCCAGACATTTCTTACGATGGGTGTCAGCATCCGCAATCGCGTAGAATTAAATGACCCACCAACCCGTTATTTGCTTGGTGGCAACTTCTTTACATTTTCAGACGGCGACAAGCAAATGAAACCAAGGAATCCGCAGTTGGTAAGTGCGTAGATTACGCGTTACTGCAGTCTGATTAGTTAATAGATTCACTTCTAGTGCGCCGCTAATTCTTATTGGGTTTACTGCGCTGTCCACGTCAACCATGCAGCCCTTTTCGATCGTTTGGTCAAGTGAACTGCTGGATACTAAGAAGGAGCTTCGAGGTGACTATGAAAACCTCCGTATCATCTCGGTCATGGGGAGAAAAGCCTTCCTGTAGACTGGTCAAAAACATTGCAGTGCCTCGTTGATACGAATGAAAAGGTTCGTGTAGACTAGCCGAAACATTCGTATCGCTACGTTCATTCGAAGAAACGCCTTCGTGTGGACTACGCGAAATCTAGGTATTGCCTTCATACGAAGAAACGCCTTCGTATTGACTAGGCAAAACCACCGTAGTGCTTCCTCGTTACGTAGAGCAGCCTTCAGATTCACTAGGACCATCCTTCGTATCTACTACGAAAAGCCTTAGTGTTGCTTCGTCAATACGAAGAACAGCCTTCGTATTAAATGTGAAAAACCTTCGTATCTACTAAGAAAAACCATAGTATTGATTCGTCAATACAAAGAACAGCCTTCGTATTAACTAAGAGAAACCTTCGTATCCCTTCGTCAATGTATAGATTAGGCGGCTGGAAACGAAGGCAGCGCTTCGTTTACCTTTGTAAGTGCGTTCCGTCTGTCATCTGATTGGTTGCGTACGCCGTGCGCAATCAGCTGATCATGATGACCAGTAGCGCTGATTGGTGGATACATACCTTAGTAAGCCTCGTGTCAGCCAGCGGCAAACACAGCTTTGACGAAGCAAAAGCTCAGTTTACCTTCGTAAAACCTTCGTTTACCTTCGTACTTGGCCCGGCCATGTTTAACAGAAAAATTTCGTTTTTGCTAGCAGGGCTTGCTCATTCACCCACTCTGGTAGTTTCTTCGTCTATGGAGATAGACAATGCTTTATGTTTCACGTTCATATCAGCAGGATGTGCTAATAAACGTCACGAGTGATTTAGATAAATTCGATCATTTACTATCCCGTCTTCCCCTAAATCACGCCGTCCAGATCGAATGAGGACTCTGTACCGGACTGTCCCCCTGCTGACAGTCCATCCATTGATGGGTCGTTCATCCTACCGGAAGTTCCAGTACGCATTGAGATAACGGCTGATGCTATCGCCACAACCTTTAAACGTGTGAATACATGAATGCATTTTAATACATACTACTAATGAGCTTGGAAGTAGTGTGAAATTTAATCGTGGCCAAGCTACGTGGATTGACCATTCTGATGGTGCCTGTGTCGCTGAATCCCGTGGGGGTTACAGTTTTGTGTTCCTAGGGGATGAAATAATCATTGAGCAATGGGGAATGCTGCTGCGGCTACATCGAATGTTCTTCATCTGGGGTCTTGGCTAGCATGTAAAGTAAGAGTTTCTGATTTCGGAAAAGTAAACTGAAGACTTATGATGTCGACATGGCATTATCACCAAAATGTCTATCATTTTGCCGTCATTGGACATCAATTTCCACCTACAACTGCCCTTACACCAACAGAACTGGAGTGAACAATCTTTTCGTCAGGCAGTTGCTATCTCCTAATTAACCAGGACCAACGAATCACGTTGCGCAACCCAACGCAATTGCATCGTTTGCATTCACGCTCACTTACGCTCTTCTCCATGACACTTTTACTTTTCTGTGGTCGTAGAGGTATTACTGAAGCGTTCCTTTACTCAGCATGCTTCAGGCCTCGTTTACCAGCAATACGGAAGCAATTTAGCACGCAGCATGGAGTAGCACCTTAGCGTAGTGGCTTCTGGTATCTACGTGGCTTTATCACCACCACACAAACTGACACTGGTAAGTTAACGTGAGCGACATTTCACATCCTTTCAATATATCTAGGATATGTACACTAAAATGACACTTCCCTGCTTCTACCTTACGTCTCCATTACATTTGTTACGCTTTCATACATTTATGATCCCAGACTTTCGCCACATGAGCGATTTCGTTCCTTACCAGTGCATCAGTCATTAACCACCATGTATATATTGTGGGAACAGCGCATTTCACGCAAAGCAACGTCCCCGTTGCGAAACAGTCGCTTGGAAAGTCTTGATCATGCCAGTTTTGGTGTGTTTCGAAGTAATCGAGAATAAATTATCCATTTATTTAAATGTTTATTTCTTTGGCCAGCATCAAATATCCAGTCCCACTAACCGCATCGCAATCCGTTGTCAAGCATAGCTGCTGTCTTCTAAACAACCAAGAGCACTGCATAAAATTGCTGGACCCAGCGCCCCTGCACTCGTTTGCATTGATGATCAATTTTGCTTCCTTCATGAATCCGTCCTGCTTTTCTGTTAAGCGTCGTGGAGATTTAGCTCAAGATTTCCTTTACTAAGCTTACGTACCAATCGTCTGCCAGCAACCTGGGAACACCTAATCACGAAGCGCGGCGGAGCGCCTAAGCTGTGTGCCTTCTGATATCTATGTGGCTTTGTGACAACCGAAAGGCACTTCATGTCGCCATCATGGAGCATCCAGTCCCCGGTATATCCCGTGTGCTACGTCAGCTATAGCTGGAATGGCACACTGATCCTTCATCCAGAAACAATGATACGAAATTATTGCACTTAACAAGCACGGATATGTCCGCATAACAAAACCTTACATAGCGCTGGCTTTTTTGACACCGTTGTCTCTAAATTTTCTGCCCACCAGCCTCATCTCCAAGTTTGATGCCATGACTGGACGGCAAGTGTCTATGTGTAAAATCTGAGACCAGCTTCATTCCTACGTTTCCCATTAATACCCCTGAATCATTGTTATACGAGTATACTTATTGTACCCATCTGCTCATTCCTTCACAGGCTTGCATCATCCCATCGAGGATAAACCATTTATTTATTTATTTATCTCCTTTAACCTGTAGGATATATCGAACGATGGCACTGATACGCATAGTGACCACACCGCACTGGATAGTTGTAGCAAAACCAGGAAGGGGGAACTTTCGCCGGAAGAATGCGGTGTCATGTGCCACAAATGTTACATACCCTCAAACCTGCTGGCGTTTAACAGTAACCCAATAGGCAACTGCACAGCAATAAAAGAACTCAGAGTATGCTACTCAACGTCACTTATCTATACAGAACAAGTGAGCTATAGCACTGCAAGTGCTAGTTCATTAATCGGACGCATCTGTGGAACCATGTCCTTTGGCAGCTTTTAAAGCCACACTCTAGCGACTCTGTGTACGCCCCCCTTCTAGAATACTCCTCCATAATGTTATGCTGTGCAAAGAAATTGGACAGAGGTTCAGTGGAATAGGACCAGCGTACTAGTACGAAACAGCTTTCGCCCGCTCCCCAATAAAGTACCGTACAAGTGCAAACAGTTTCAGCGGGATGCATAATGGGTACGTCGCGGAATGATAACTTTTTATTTTTGCTTCAAATCCCGAAATCTTCAGCGCTGATAACCATGGAATTTAGGAAATTCCTGGACTAAGAATTTGCCGATATAAATCATATCGAGCGCACCCAACCTAAAGGTGCTTTGTCCCTAAATGACATCAGGTTCGGCTACACAGAGTGACCTCTACTTGCTGGTTCCAAGCAGTGAGCAGTAATCACTCAAACGACCATTGATCATAGATATCCCATGCTCAGTAAACCATGCATTCTAACAAGTGTGAAAATGCAATATACGAGGTAACGTTGACCTATGCAAGTATGCGTTCGCATGAAACCTACTACCATGAACAATAAGATTCTCGGAACCCGTTGCGGTACTTCTCAAAAGTAACACCCTGGTAGATCAGTCGTGCGAACAGGGGCCTGACCAATTTTAGTTAGACACCATGCGGTAGAACACGGTAAGTACCGCGGCTAATCTGAAGCAAGCGATGAATACTAAAGAGCCTATATGACTCGGCACCACAGCATTGCATTTCCACTACCTTCTCAATAGGTATCGTGCTCCTGCTCCCACTTACTAGCAACTTAGCAACACTTAATAACCTTGTGCTCCTGCTCCCTCTCGGTAACAACTTAACACCCCTTACACACCTTGCGTGACACAGCGCATTAGCATTTCCTTTGGCAAGATACACAGATGCGTTCTACTTCACTCGCATCCAGGGTATTACGTACTGTAACCTTTTCACACTTGTGCTGTTGGTTCATATACCTAAGCCAAACGATTCACTGCTTCCTACCCCGAAAGTTGCGCGTCTTTTAAACCAGGTGGGGATGAGTCACTACTCGTTCATCCCAGCACTAAACACGTCAACGCGCAACTACATATTGCAATGCCTTCTCACTCACTTCCTACAATTTCTGCAGATGGCCAAGAAGCTATCAGTGGCTTCACTGCTAGTGGACTCTACTTGTTCTTCCTCATTGACGCGTAAAAATGCTAGGTCCGTAAACAATAAAATGCACATCTTGCGTCCACTGTCCTTCCTCCCGTGAAATGCGTGCACATTTGATGAAGACGGTAAGGAAAGCACGCACTGCAAATCAGTTGCGCTGATTTCGTTGACAGGAATACCACCAGCAATTCACCCTTCCAACAAGCAGTTTGCCGTGTACGATGGAACATTTACGTGGTGTGGGTATTTATCACCACACTAAACTGTAATGTCGGCCCAGATACACGCAACCTACATGACACTGCTATATCTGTTGCATCAGCCTTATGTGATGTATAGTATGCGGTTAGTGAAATTGTTGACTATCGTCCCATGACGCAGTACGAGATAAAATACCGGGATATCAAACTAATAAGGCCAGATTAATGTGATGTCATTGTCCTCAAGTATGAAACGGATTATCCACGCCAGATGAACACGCAAACAATAGAGAAATCCATATCTAAGTCGTTCAGGTGCATTAAGTGAAACAACCTGATTGCATCGGTACCCAGTTAAAATATGGGCGCAATATCAGAGTATTGCATAATATGCCAGAGAGTACTAAAGTGTTATCTTAGACTATAAATCTCTACGTGTAACCACATTTACGTGGTTATTTTGGCCTGTAGGCAAGTAGCACAGAACATTTTGACAGTTCGTGGTTTTATATACCTGACCAATAATTGGCCGCTGTAAGATTTCGTTCATTTTCGATGTACCTCTGCCCATGCCGGAATAGGCGAGCCTTGCAAGTCCGCGCACGCATTCCGTTCGCATTTCAACACATATGTGATCATAGAAGAGTAGTAGGGAGAGTTGAATGGTATAGGTAGAATTTCGTCACATCTAGGCTCACTCAGACAGCCGCCACACGCCCGGAAAAGCACTGTACGCGCGTTTCATCCATTCGGAAATCATCAGCAGTGCGCATTCCATCGGACCCCTGGTAGGGCTCGAACGCGCAACTCGACTGTTGCCAGTCCGTGGTTGAGACCACTGAGCTACGGGGGACGGCAACGACCGTCGTGAATAAGTTACTAGATGTGATATAGCGCCGCTCACTATCCACTGACTTATGTGATCAACAGTTGCGACCGGCGTGGCTTGGAAGACCAAGGCAGTCAGCGGTGGTGCTGCCGGGTTGAACGGCCTAGCAAGTCAGCGCATGTATTCCGTTCATATTTCAACGTGGAGTTGTGATCAAGGGTTGCAAAGTCACTAAATCTTGCCTCGGCGTAAGCTCACATAGTTGTCTGTTGGTCGGTACTTTTACCATCATCCGAGTTTAGCGGAAATCCTTGATAACACACGTACGCGTTAGCAAGGCATATGATGGAAACCATAATTACCCGCAGAAATGATCAAGTGTACACATGATTGGGAGCACAAAAAAGAGTGTGACATGAATCATTCCCGTGTCAGACATGAGAAGTCAGCTTGGCATACACGTCGATTTTCCGTGCTTCCCGATCACGCTAAATGCGATGCTATGAGTGTCCGGACAATCATGCTATGGGAAGGTTAGCTCCATTAAGCCGTGTGTTCTAACGATTTCTAATGGTATGCTTTGGTGTGCAATGAGCCAACGCAACAATGGTAACTAATAAGGATGGGGAAACAGAGAGGAATAGGGATAGGTTGGACCAGGTTCATTTAATAGGCCAACCGCATCAAAACAACCGCACTGCGATGGTGTAAGCTGTTGTACACTGCTCTCAATGATATGTGAGCACGTACCAGCTTAAATTCAGATGGATATGTTTGGGCGTTGCTCTTCGCAACATTGGCAAACCACGATCGCGGGTTTGTCTTGGTTTGGACTCATCAGGTGGAGATAGCCTGAGCTGGGGTGGAACTCAGAGCTTAGTAGTTCATGGCTGACACCCTGAACACTATGCTACTGAGATCCGAGAGCAACGCTTGGCACAGCGGAAAGTAATTCAAAGCTGAATTTAGGGAGCACGCAGTGTGGTTGTTTCAAATTCAGATGTTATTTCCCTCATTCCAGAGGCACTTGCTGTTACAAAATAAATGAACAAATGAAGTTTCAGCTCAACAAACCAAGCCATGATCGTAGGTACATAATAAATGACCGAAATTTTACAGCGGTCAATTACGAGTAGAAGGCTCTTACTATGTTGACAATATGCTGTATTGCAATACTAAAGGATTGGACATTTAAGTCAGATCATCGCGAAACATCCGTTCTCATTTGCGGAGTTTCATTGCAAAAGGAGCACACATGTCGTTATCAGATGCACAAAGTAGCCCCTACTCAGATAGTATACGGCATGTAATAGCAGGTGTCACTGAGAGGAGAAGCCGAACATCTAAGTGTCGCATTTCAGGTCATTTTGAGTCAGGTGAAAAAGAGTTGAATGCTGTGAAACGGTATATCACACTCATAAGTGCGCAGTTATGATGTCCATCATGTTGAACATACTTAAACCTGGCTTATGAAATCACACACTGTCAACATGTTCCGTGCTAATCACATACAGGTCAAATAACCACGCAAATGTGGTTACCTGTAGAGCTTTACAGTCTATGATAAAAATATAACGCTGTCTGGCATGTTTTGCTATACTCTGAAATTGGGCCACATTTTTAACAGGGTACCGATGCGATCAGGTTGTTCAGCCTAATGCAACTGAGCGACTTAGATATGGACTTCGCTATTGTTTGCGCGTTCATCTGGCGTGGGTAATCCGTTTCATACTTGAGGACAATGGCCCCACATTAATCTGGCCTTATTTCTGTGATATCCCGATACCTTCTGTCGTATTACGTCATGGGACGACAGTCCACATGTTCACTAACAGCATATTATAAATCACACAAGCCTGATGCAATGGATATAGAAGTGTTAGGTAGGTTGCATGTATCCGCGCAGCACACTGAGGTTGATTTTGCATGGTTGGCCAAATAACTGGAACTGGGTACAACCTCTAAGTATTCACCTCTGTCTTTTGACTTCCGTATTTCTTATAACCTAGTTTGCAATGATTATTTTATACGGTGCTTTTTATCTACTGTTCTGCAAAGACGGAATAGATTAGGACATTTACACTCACTGCCTTAGTCGTTTGGCTTATATACTTTCCATACCATTGTTGGCAGTACACATTATGTGGTGATTTCCGTCCAGTGCGTTCTGCACAGATATGGTCAATTCCGAACAATTACGTTTACTGCCTTCGGTACCTATTTCGATCATTGAGATATTTACCAACCACTGCTTACCCGTTTGCTAACTGCGTTCCATTCCGCCGCACCTTCCGCTCCTCTATGTAACCACCTGTACTACCACACTATTGCAACTGCTATTCTCATGCGAAGATTCGGCTTACTGAGGTTATAACTACACAACGGAGGTCTGTTTAGTCGTGTTTGCATTGACATTCACTACTACCGGACCTCATTGTTCCTGTTATTACTGGGGTGCCTTGGCGCGGACAGCTGTTTCGCTGGTGAACATCATACTCCGGCATAACCTGTTATTAACGCTCTGTATTCTGTATCATTCCGTGGTTGTCTTTCTATCCGTCTCCGCTCGTTAGGCACCTGGACGATGCATTGTTCACGAGGTGTACTTCTAACCATTACTACCACGGTGCCATGAGGACAATAACCGCACATTTATCTCGCCTTAGTATTGTGCTTTTTCCCAAGCGCTTTCGTGTAGTAAGGTTGTGCAACTGACATTTCGTTAACAAACTCCGTCATCAACTCTCCACCTACCGTACGTTTGATAAGAGTCTATCCATTTTGCTCAGTCGCCGTAGATCAACCGCGCAGGTCAGGGTGAGATTGGAGCGCGCTAATTTGCCGACCCACCAATGGCATGTAAGTCTACTGTATCTACGCACCCACGCATGTCTGGGGTGTGAATACGGCGTGAGGACGCATAGCGGTGCATGTGTCCTTGAAATATGTTAATTACCCTCGGCGACTTTGACACCGGTCAGTTCAGATTGGGTCGCTGCCGACGTTTTTGGCTGGTGGTTTGCAACATCTCGACAGCAGTGCATAATACACTGGCTACCGTGTTCAAATGTTGGTGGCGCATCGACAGTTGCTTAATGTTATCCCAGCAAATGATAAAAGGGTTAGTGACAACGCTGTTGTAGACTGCATGTTACCTTCACATAAACCACCTTAGCAAAATAAGAATTCGTAACAATTAAACGGTGAAAATATGAGATGCTACTTCTGCATAAATGAGTCCGGAAAAGCTGTTGTTGACAGACTACTCCCGTCACAGTCTTGATAGAAATTGCAGGAACCAAGTGGGGTGCACGCTGTCTAATTTGTTTAACAGTGACCGTGACGGTGTAACATGACAGGCTGACATTGTCGCTCAGTCTCTCAGGAAAATGTAGGTGTATATCAAACGAAATGATGGTTACATGCTGCCGTGTATGCCAATTAAAAGACTACTCGCCGCACGTGTTTGTGGAGAAGGACTGCCGATCTTTGTCTGCTCCCGTGTGGCGTCGTAGTTGCTGGAAATGCTCCTCTGTGACAGAAACCACCTGCGTAGCAGGAACAAGGTCTTGGTCTTCTTGCGTTACAATCACATCCAGAAGTTATGCTCTTGATAGCATAGCTCTAATGGGAATCTTTGATTCTGGTTGATAGACGATTTCCGGGTTGTACTTCTGGAGACTAATGATCGTCTGCCGCAGGCGACGCGGAACGGCGTGGAGTGTTTTGTTGACTGTGGATACCAACAGTTTGTGGTCAGTAAATTCGGTAGACTGTTCGGCGGCCGAATGTCTATTCAGTAACACGCTTCACAGCATACATCAGCGCGATATTTCTCATTGCGATTTGACGATAACGACGTTCGGACTCCGTTAGCGTTCGGCTGAGGAAATCAATGGGCTTTCCGTTTTGCATTGGTACGGCACCGATGCCGAACCGGCTACTGTCACACTGGATATCAAGGAAAGTAATGGGTCATGGTACGCTAGGATGGGGACGCTTGTGATCAGCTGTGTAACCTTTTGGAAAGCTTTCTCTTGCTCTACGGTCCACTGCCAACTTTCGCCTGTATGTGTCAGTTTCCGCATAGGAATCATTACTTCAGCTAGTCCGAGTAAAAAACGGCTGAGATAGTTCACACTCCCGTTCAGCCTGTTCATAGCCTTCACACAGCTGTCGGGGTGGCATCTCTTTTATGGCTCTGACTTTCTTTGGATCTGCCTTCAGCCCCCTTTTTGAACTAAAAACGTGTCCGTAAAAAACCACTTCGTTTTACGCAACTCAAGCTTTTCACGTTTCAGTTTACTTTCCCTGGTTGTACAACACTGTAGCAATCCGTATACATTGCAGTCATGCTCTTCTCCAGTAAATCCGAAAAATAACACGTCTTCTTTTATACACATAATGCCCTCGGTAGGTCGTCTAGTGTTTGCATAATACGTTTCCAAAATAGTTCACTGGATACTTTCAAACCAATGGTAGGTGCAACCATTAGCAGTGTCCAAATGACGTTCCATGCGTGGTTAACTAGCTGGACTCTTCGACAAGTTTAATGTGCCCGAAAGCAGAAGCGAAGTCAAATTTGGTGAATAACTTGGTCTTGAGCAATACCGGTTGGACGTCATCTGGCTTTGGCATCGTGAAATGTTCTCTTCTGAGCACGGCGTTTAGCATCTTAGGATCGATGCACGAGCGTAAACCACTTGACTGCTTAGTGACTACCGCAACCTGACTGACCCAACCTATTGATTCATTAACCTTGGCTAACACCCAAACGGATCAAGCGCTGCAACTCGTCTAAGAACTTCTCACGCGAAACGATAGGTACGTTCCTAGTTGGCAATGCTACTGGTCTCACCTATTCTTTTTACGTCAGGTGAGCTTCCCCCTGAAATTTCACCACGACGTCGGCAAACACACGAAGATAATGGTCTAACACCTGTGTTATTGTCACACGTATGAACAGAACGGTCATGAATAAAGGAGACGAAACTCAAAGTCTCAATGGAATCAAGGCCCAGCATAGGCACAACATCTGCAGATATCAGGAAGAATTCGAACAAATGTTATGATCCATCCTTTACCGTAACACGGCCCTTTCGCTGTAACATTGAGCCATTCCACCTCCTGAAACAGATCTGTGTTGTGGCTTATTCTGCATCCGGACATTATTTGCGGGGTGGTATGTGTAACGTACACTTGTTTGATGACAACCGTATTTGCCTGACCAAAATTTACTACCCCAACTTCCCCATTCCCCTCCCCAGGTTTAGCTCGTATTTGCTGTTACGTACTGTCTTTCCTCGAACACTCCAATTCCCACGCCTTAGTTGCCCTCCTTCCTGGTGTCCATCACCATGTGTATCCACCCTAACAGCCCTGCAGTGTCCCTTTGCTTTATGGTCACGTTTGTCCTTGTCCCACCGCAGTTTTACACTCGTGCTAAGCTCATGAGGCCACCCCATACCATGATTCACCGCTGTGTGCGATTGATCTATCACACACGGCTCGTCTGAACTTGTCCTAATTCTAGGAGAGACTATGTCGCAATAAGTCTTGACCTTACCGTGGTGCGATGGTTTGTGTGCCTCAGTGATCCATTGGGCTATACTGGGTGGTGCATTTTTGCACTTTCAGAGTCACTTATACCAGATTGGTCAATGGTTAGAGGCCAGACAAACTCAGCCTCCTGGTCCTCCAGGTTGGGGTTGGAATGAGGGTGGCACCTTATTCCTTAAAACGGACACCTTATAGCTCAACGCCAAACCCGCTGTCTTGCGGTCAGGTTTTTGAATCAAAGGCTTTGCTTGAGAACCTTAATCATTCTCCTGTCTAGGCCTGGACAACCTGACAGTATCCTGCCCACGCAAAACAAGGAATCACTCTTCAAACAAATACCTGACGCTCTGGCCACCGCAGAGGATAATCAACGGTGCCCCATCTGCTGCCTCGAGCAGGGTGGATAGAGGTTTGGATGCTACTGCTCAAGCCTTCCCGTCTTCTTATTTCCCTCTTACGCTTTTCCTCCCTATGGTCCCGTACCAACTTCACTTTTATCCCCCCAGTATTCAAACCCCCGATTCTTGGCCCTTCCCAACATGCTTTGCTAGGCGTTTATCTTCTAGCTTCAACTCACATGCTAACGCGGAGCGTCACTCCGTTACGTGGATGATACCTTTGTTTGCATAAAACGGGATAAGAAAGACGAGTTTCTAAACCGTTTGAACACTCTTGCGGAGACCAGACATTTCACTATGGAATTGGAATCTGGCAGTGGAACATTGTCATTCCTTGACTGCTTAGTTTACAGGAATGGGGTAGTCCAAAAACAAATATATATCGTGAGCCGACGGAGACAGATGGTGTATTCTACTATAGTTCAGGTCGCCCAAAGCATGTGTATTCTGGAATCGTCTCATCACTGTTTCACAGAGCCCAGACTCTGTGCACAGAGGAAGAAGATAGGAAGACCGCGCGGAAAGAAGCAATGAACTAATTGCTTGGTAGTGGATACCCGAGGCGGATACCCGTTACAGCGGATTTTAAATCCTCAACCACGGTGTACTACCGAGTGGATTAGGACGGTAGACATTCCTTATAAAGATGGAACTTCAGGGGCCATCCAGAGGGTCTTAGATAAAGAAAACATAGGCTTAATTTTTCAGAAAGGCCAAACGCTCTGCTCTTCACTAGTGCGCTTGAAAGACCCACTTCTCGCAGATAGGACAAACAATTGCGTCTAAAAAATTGGTTGCAAAGACTGCTGCGCACATGTGTACATCGGCCAAACCGCGAGAGAGCTAAGCACAAGGATAGCGGAACAAAAGAGACGCATAACACAGCCACTGATTCCATCGACAGTCCTTCTCCACAAACACGTGCAGCGAGTAGTCTCTTAATTGGCATACACGGCAGCATGTAACCATCATTTCGTTTGATATACACCTACATTTTCCTGAGAGACTGAGCGACAATGTCAGCCTGTCATGTTACACCGTCACGGTCACTGTTAAACAAATTAGACAGCGTGCACCCCACTTGGTTCCTGCAATTTCTATCAAGACTGTGACGGGAGTAGTCTGTCAACAACAGCTTTTCCGGACTCATTTATGCAGAAGTAGCATCTCATATTTTCACCGTTTAATTGTTACGAATTCTTATTTTGCTAAGGTGGTTTATGTGAAGGTAACATGCAGTCTACAACAGCGTTGTCACTAACCCTTTTATCATTTGCTGGGATAACATTAAGCAACTGTCGATGCGCCACCAACATTTGAACACGGTAGCCAGTGTATTATGCACTGCTGTCGAGATGTTGCAAACCACCAGCCAAAAACGTCGGCAGCGACCCAATCTGAACTGACCGGTGTCAAAGTCGCCGAGGGTAATTAACATATTTCAAGGACACATGCACCGCTATGCGTCCTCACGCCGTATTCACACCCCAGACATGCGTGGGTGCGTAGATACAGTAGACTTACATGCCATTGGTGGGTCGGCAAATTAGCGCGCTCTAATCTCACCCTGACCTGCGCGGCTGATCTACGGCGATTGAGCAAAATTGATAGACTCTTATCAAACGTGCGGTAGTTCGTCGGTGCGTACTTACATGCACTGACAAACAATGGCTCATTTTATCGGTGACCAACATCGCTCACCCGCATTTGACTGGCACAATTACCATGCGTAATAAGGAATGCGACACCTTTCACTCATGGATAAGTAAACACCATTGTGTGGGAAAGTAAGCGCGGATTTTAGAAGGCAATTGGAGTCCGACGCAGAGGACTGCATTACGAGGGTTATAAAAGTGGGCGAACGGATGAAGCAAGGAAGGTGGTACGCGTTAGCGCGGGAACTTACATGGCGGTCCAGTGTCAAGCCAGTTGTAAGGAAGATTAAAACAATTAGTCAACAATTAATTAGTACATAAAAGATAGCTGTTATCTTTTTGTGCGCTCCAGAGCTCCCTCCTAGATGTCTGAACATGAAAAGCCTTCGATATCGAAAATGACTGTCGGATCGTGGTTCGTGGGACAAAATCGTGCCGAGTACGAATGAGTGCGCGATCGTGTCAAGTGGGGGTTCGCTAGAAATCGGAGTCCGCTGTGTCGTTTGTGTGGTTTAATGGTTATTGATTGCAGAGCAGGGTGCATTTTGGCGAGCCTTTGGATCGGGCTTGTAGGACTACAAAATCTGGCTAGTCCAGAAAAAGGCCGACAGGACTTCAACCTCCGTTGCTGCCAAACGGTGGGTTTGGGAGTGGTCTCTCCCCAAGCTGCACCCCGCCTCGCGCCAAAACTACTCTCGTCCCACGGAGAAACGACCGTCGTCCCAAGAAGAAGCGACTCTGTTCCAGCAAAGAAGCGACATTCTTCCCGCGAAGAAACGACCAGCGTTCATGTCAGGGTACTCGAAAATGTTGCTTGTATGGGCCCGTCGATCGAAGCGGTGGATTGGGATGTGTGGAGAAAAGCAACTAAAAGAACACACTCAGCAAACTCCAGCACGAATGGACGATTGTTCTGCGTGTTTAGATTGTTTGGTTTTTGCATTTTGTAGACAAATGTTTTCGGAGGTTTTTGCTTTTTTGTTTGGTTTTAAAACGTTATTCCACAAAAAGCGGGGCAAATATATACAGTATATACAAACCTAAACGTATTTACACTGCACATGGTCGGAGAACCGAACCGAGTTACCCAGCTCTCGACAACGGTGATTGGTCATGGGAGGCGGCTGGCTGAATTCGGGAGATTGCGGGACGTCTGATGCTTGTAGACCTGGATCGTGGTCTGGTTGAACTATAATAGGTTGCTGAGAGCCATTACGATGAGTTGTGACATGGCACGAAGCACTAGTAGACGAAGGACGCCAGGTCGTCTCTTACATAAAGGTGGGCATTAGACAGTCGATGGTGACGACTTCGCTTAGACCACCGTGGATGTGACACGACACTGAATCAAGTCACTGCCCAGGACTACATACTGGCAAGTTGACAAGAGCCATCCTACAATATCTTCTTGACACGTACAAGAATAAGATACTCTTTGTCTACATACACAGTTTTCCCTACACTTATCGTGCCTTCTCTTTTTACACTATGTGCACTTGAACCCAAAGTATCGTCAACCATTGACGAGTTCATTTCTCATGATTACTTCCTCTATCTCCGCAGCCCGTGCATTTTTCTGCCAATGCTGATTACCTACGGAGGCATTTCTTGCGGGCGGGCTTGTTGAAAAAACTACATTGCCACGCGGCATACAGAGGGAATTGCGCTGGCTGCAGTCGTTGATACAGTGCACGTAGGTTGTTCAAAGCCATATCCAAAATGGCGCTCGGTTTTTGCCTTCCCAATATTGGCGCCTTCAACGGCGCGATTGAAACGGCAAGTGCCCCATTATTTGCTCTCTTCTACCGTCGGCTGACCGGCATTTCGTTGACATCCACGCTGTTAAGCTGTACGAGCTGCAACAGATGTCTGCATGGAAGTCCAAATCCGATGTTAGTTTTGCATGTGCACCTACGGCTGTTGTGGTTCACCGTCTCCAGTCGGCGATCGCTGAAAAAAGTTGCATGCTCACCGCTGCTGAGAACAACAACCGGATAACTTGAAATCAAGTCAGACGCTATCATGAAACTAGCATACGGCATCAATAGACAACACAAGCGGTCCAACTCCCGATGACCGACAATACGGAGGTCGAGGCGAGATGCATCCGATATCGTTTCTGTGAGTTCCATAGCAAATATGTGGCGCTCAACCGTAACACTCGCATGGCTTCCCATAATCCAGTTCGCCCATTCAACTGTTCCATCCGTTTGCAGTGATGCATGAACTCCACCCTATTCGTCTCGTGTACGCCTGCTGTTGCAGCACCAGGCATCCTGCTGTTGGCCCATCTGCAGGCGTTGGGCAGAATGAAGGAACAGATATAGTGGAAGAAAGGTCGATCACTAATGCGAATGAGTTCCAAATTGGCTAAATATTTCCAAAAGTTGAACGTGTATATCGCGATGAGAAAACTTCGGAATGGAGTGGATTACGGAAAACACTTGATAACCTTTCTAATTATATGGATGCGACAAAAGAAATGAGGTGCGGAAGGAAAGACGTTATGTACATCCTTCGCAATGGCCAGTGCACTATCGGGCATGATGCACTTGACACCAGAAGCATCACATACAACCTCCATAAATGTGGGGATGAAAGTTCTGACGTCATTCTCCGTCTCCCGCCAGAGAAAGCAATGGCAACCGACAGGCTTCTTCGACAGCCATCGACTATGAGCAGTTGGTATACACAATATCTCTGTTGGTTGGTGGAGAATGTGCTATCAATAAGCAAAATGTCGGGAAACCGGGAGTACGGTTCCAGCATCTCGGGTGTGGAGTAGACGAATTGCGCGATCCGATTGTTTTCGTCGCGCAACCACCGGGCTCGCCCTCGTTGGTTGAACTGTGATTCCATGTCCAGTGATGTAAGCAGTTGTCGCCGAGGCTTTAATGGACTACCTAGAAAAATGCAACATTTTAGTACCGGAGCAGCATGGCTTCCGTCAGCACCGGTCATGCACCACCAACCTACTGATTGCACGAGGTAGTTGGACGGAAGTGGCTGATGATGGGGTCGGAGTCGACGTCATATATCTGGACATCTCCAAAGCTTTCGACCGCTTTGATCACCGCATCCTACTTCAACAGCTACAGAGCTAGGGAATCGGAGATCCCGTATTTGGTTGGATTGGCAGCTTCTTTCACCAACGGAAGCTTCAATATGTGTCAGATGATCACTCTCTAACCCAATTGTGGTGGAATGTGGTGTCCCACAACACTCAGTGCTGGGACCGCGCTTATTCTTGGTGTTTATCAACGACCTGGCAAGAGTTATCTCCTCAAACTTCCTGCTTTTCGCCGGTGACGTCAAGATATGGTGGGCGATTAGTAACAAGGCAGATCAGGATCTGCTCCAACATGACCTAGATTGCATTTACGAATGGTCAAAGAGGAACATGCATCAATTGAACATAGCTAAGTGCAAGGTGATGCATCTGCGTCACCAGCCGGTGAGCGCTTACAAGCTTGGAGACCACACCTTGGAAAAGGTCTCTGAAGTTCTTGACCTAGGTGTATTGGTACAGGAAGATCTCGGGTGTTCAGAACCAGCAGAGAAGGCGACGAGAACCGGAAATCAACACTTCGACCTTCTTCGCAAAGCCTTCGGTCGGTTTGAACCATCAATATTTCCCCAAATGCTTAATGCCTACGTGCGACCGCAAGTGGAATATGCTATTCAGGCGTGGCAGCCGTGGCAGAAACAGGATCTCGTTGCTCTCGAGACTCCTCAACGAAGGGCAACCAAGAACGTCAGGGGACCTCTTTCATCTGCCCTATCAGCTTAGACTGAAATCTCTAAGAATGTACAGCAGTCGATATCGGCTTATGCGGAGGGATCTCATAATGATTTACCAAATTTTGAGGAGCCAAAACCACATATGCCGTCCGCTGCTGGAATTGAACCACTACACTAACCTAAGAGGTCACCCTCTGAAACTGACAACTCATTATAGTCTGCTTGAATGCCGTAGAAATTTCTTTTCTCTCCGCGTGTGCTAGCCTTGGAACGCTCTCCCTAATTATCTCGTCTCTGCTCCCAATCTGGCGATATGTAAAAAACGTGTTGACGATGCGTTGTCTCATTTGCATTTCATTTTATGACTTGTTAGCCAGGGGCTACAAAAAGCAATCAAACGGTGTATTGCCAGACGCCTAACCAATGTATTTATGGATTTATACGTTTAATACGCGAACATCTCCGCCATTCTACATAAGTCTATAGTGTGTCCAGCACAACAGTTTTCACTT
>CALYDF020001557.1:0-40025 GCA_944474145.2 Dicrocoelium dendriticum
GAGCTCTTTGTTAGTGAGCACTAGATCTAATATCGATGGGTTGTTTCCTGTTCTGAACCTGGTTGGAACGGTGACGTGGTTATACAAGAAGGTGCTAGAGAGTAGCTCTTGCAAATATGCCTTGAACACTTCTGTCTCGGATGCTGGATTTTCCAAGTCATGGGTGTTGAAATCTCCTGCAACGAGGATGTGGCTGTACTTCTGATTAAGCACGGAGCGAAAAGCGGAGATAAGTCTGTTGTCCCTTTCCGGAGTGGATTTCGGTGGTCGGTAAACCACAGAGAGAAGGCATACGTCGTTGCGTTCCAACCACAGTTTGCACCAAAGGACGTCGGTGACACAAGTCTGGGGATCGTCTATGAGCTCACAACGAAGGTTCGTTCGGAAATAAATGAGCACGCCACCGCCCTTGCCCGTTCTGTCGTTCCGGAGAAGTGACATACCCGGTATGGCAATCTCAGCGTCTGTGATTTCGCCGCTCAGCCAGGTTTCGGCGATCATTATGATGTCTCGAGGCTCCGAAGCCAAACGGTGACGGAGTTCTACCAACTTACTTATGAGGCCTTGTGCATTAGTATACATGCAGGATAGTGCTTTTGTAACCAAGAGTGAGCTAGCACAGGTTGTGGTAGGAATGGAGTTTGTGCCGACCGTTAACGGGTCGGCCATTAACCGTTTTTTTGTGGTGACGTTTGCCTTTGAGTTTGCTTTCGGTTAGACGACTGATCGCGGCCTTCCGGGCCCTGCTGGTCCCCCGTGTTCAGCCGTGTTTCGTGGGATATTGCGGTTGTCGATAAATCCATGCCTTCACAAAGTTGCATGAGTGGATGGTTCAACAATTTGATCGCTCCCCGTGAGTCGTTGGTAATCCGTGGCAGCGTACCTGATGCCTTTAACCGAATTTCCGCTGGCAGCTTCATGCGGAATTTGGACCAGTTTTCCAAGGCGAGCGGTAACATAAACTCAGATTGAAGCACCACCTTCATAAGTCTGGGACCGTTCCCTTTGTAGTTGGGTGAAAATGGAATCCTGGTCAACCGCTTAGCGATGATATTATTGAGGGAGATTTCGTGGCGGATGTAACTCCATTGCTCCCGGTCATGTGCATCCGCTGCATCAGAGGTTGAGTTTTGGAGCTCAGGAACCCCGTACACAATTATCGTCCGTTTCGCCTCGGCTTTACGAACTTCCTCACGGTTGCTCATCTTTTTCGGACGTTCGTTCCAGGGGATATCAGGAAGTATGCGCGCCTCGAGTGATGAATGACGAAGCCTGTTGGACGATAGTAGAACTGCCTCTGTGTCCTTGGTGGAGTTTAGTGTCACCCGGAGAAGTCGGGGTTCACCGTAGTGCGCTGAATTTGGATGACGTGTGACTCGTCTCAGCATTGCAGGTTCAACCGAAATGCCAATCGCAGTACATATAGACTTCCACTGATTACGATCATCCAACAGCTTCCCCTTTATTGTACTCGCCTGTGATTCAGGAACATTTGTACACACAACGGTGAACCCCGACTTGGCTCCTTGCGTTGGATGCAGATTTGCCATGACTTACAGACACGGTGTTAAACGGATTGTTTGGTTGTTGGAGTCTGGTCAACTTACTGTTGCTTGGTGAGGGCCTCCGGAGTCGGAGGTAATTAGCCGGTGTATGCATGGAGGCGACTGAGGCGTACGACGCCCGACTTTTCTCCTACGGCGGAAGAGGTTTGCCCCGGAGCTTCCGCGGTTGCTGTGCAATTGAGGTGGGGCGTGTGCCTCAAAGGTGTGGACATCAGTACTCTGGATTGTTCGTCCGCTTTTGGGAGTTGAGTGAGGCAGGGATTGGAGAAACTGACTGCATGGCAGCTGCCGCGCTTGAGCGTCTAGCCTTTTTTCTCGGCCTCGAGGTGGAGCTTTTCTTTGACCGACTGTGGTACATCATGGCCATATTTCGCGGCGGTGGTGCAAGCCTGGCGTTCGTCACAAATAAGCGACGTGTCCGCATTCCCGTCTCGCACCCTGTTCCAGAGTGACATACAACACAAACCACTGAGTTCACCTGCAAAGTTGGCCCGCTGCCTGTTTCTTGCCTGCTTCTTGGCGGACTTTCCCTATCAGCGGTGGCACGCGCCACTGCAGTTTCGGCACGTTTACCATTTTCACGGCTTTGCCGCATTAGCTGACAGAGCCGATAGTATTGCATGATATTCGGCATAGTTGCGCTATTTTCAAGAGAGGACAAGAGATGTCGATCACAAATTCCAACATGACGGGCACAGCGTATAATCACTGAGATCTCGAAGCTATCACGGGGAATTCCACGAAACTGCCGGATTGATGACACACCCCCCCCCCCTCACACAAAAGAATAAGCCTGGAATTGGTCGGTGTCTTGCAACGCCCTGCCGTTAATGTGAACAAATGTCGCGTTGTCCCTACCCGCCATCGACAAGCCCACGTCTACAAGCTTGGGGCACACGTTCTGAAAGACCAAACCATTCAGGGAACGCGACTTGGGGGGTGTGCTGGCTACAGGTGCGACCTCGGGTGTTCCAAACAGTCAGATTCCGCTTCTAAAAGGGGCAACCAGCACGTTGGACTCCTGCGAAGAGCATTCGGAATTTTGGATCCATCCATCTTCTCTTTGATGCTGAATGCCTACGTGCGTCCTCACGTCGAATATGCAATCCAGGCCTGGCAACCCTGGCTAAAACGTGACCTTGCAGCGCTTGAGACCCCACAGCGTCGAGCAACGAAAATCGTCAAGGGCTTGCGCCACACTCCTTACCAGGAACGACTGGAGATACTCGGAGTGTTCAGCGGACGGTACCGGCGACTTCGTGGAGACCTCATACTAGTGTACCAGATATTGAGCGATCCCAGTCACGTATGCCGCCACCTCTTGAAGCTCAGCCCGAACACTAACCTTCGCGGTAACAGTTTAAAGCTGAGCCAACAGTACAGTCGTCTAGACTGTCGGAGAACCTATTTCTCCCTCCGGGTCTGCGGGCCCTGGAACGCCCTTCCAAACTCAGTTGTTTGTGCCCCCACATTAGATACGTTTAAAAAACGATTGGACGTCGCACTGAGCGCCCTGCGCTTTGTTTTATGAACGAAAACGCTTGTATATATTTAGGCTGACCAGCCTCTTTGGATTTATACCCCAAATTCACGGTCGTAAATCTGTGCGAACCGGTGAGTACTCCATTTTTATTTGCTACCATCACCAACGATAACAATTTCTTAGCCAGTTTTGCGTCGTACCACTTTATCCCCCTAAAACTGTTATACTTCTACCTTTTATCTCACTGACACTCCTCACTGCATACCTACCAAAGCGACGGAGCACCTCTGCCTCAACAACTCGGTCATCTCAGCCAATGCACAGGCACTGTTGTGACGTCGACCCAAATGTCGGGCGTCCTTCCGATAAAGCGTCCGGGTTACACTGCTTTATAGAACAGCGAAAGAACCTTCGTCTTGTGTCCCATCAGCTTCGTTCCAATGTTCAGCAGCCCCTTCCATACACGGATAGACAACTCGTTCACCATCAGTCGGCCGATCGAATGCACACCCTACAGGAAAACAAATCTGGGGGTATTTTCCAAATCCTCGTTTGAAATCTGGGTTTGGAGTAGGCACAAATATTCTGTTTTTCGTGAAGACTCAATGAGTTAAACAGTCTTGCTTATGTAGACGCTGAGCCCGAATTTGACAGTTGTCGAAGTCAGAGCCTTAGACATGTGCTGCAACTCATCCGGCCTGTGTGAAAACAAAGAAGAGTCGTCGCAAACAACAACATACGGATGATTGTCTCACCCACTAAATTTCTGGCCGCGGAACGAGGGATGTTCAGCAATCCACCATAAATACGGTGCTCCACGGGAACACCGTAATCACACGTGATAGTTGCACAATACATCATTACATTTATACACTATTAAACTGGACAGGAGTTTACCTCACACCAGAGTCAAACTCAACATCATCTGAGATTTTATGTGGTGCTCCTTCCAAGACTGACACCCCATCCGAGGTTTGTGTACAGAGCTGCACCCCAACCAGCATATCAATGCGCATAAATTTAATTAAACTTACCAAGTTACTCGGACAACCATAGCCGCCACATTGCTTCGTGGTTCACCGTTTCGAATTCCTTGATGAGGTGAACAATGAACATTGAATATTGAATAACCACGGGATAAAACAAGTGCTTGACACGTCCCGTAGGATGGTTGTGGTGAATATGATGAAATCAAAACATATCTGAGTCATCTACCGAACGTTTGTCTAGATGAATACTTCGATAAATTACATCGGTGTAAAATTTAAAAAATCGATCGTAAACGTTCAGAAATACACTGCGGTGCAGTGATCGTTGATGTAAGGCGTGAGGAAAGTAAAATATAATCGCTCACTTGGGTCTATTTGATACATAAATCCCGTTGAAAAGCATGCTTGGCGTAATCCACAATACAGGAATTTAGGTAACAAGATGCTGGGAGCTAAGAGCAACATCTAATCGTTTTTTGAAAACATCCAAGGTAGGAGAAGATAAAACTGAGTCTGGGAGTGCGTTCCAGGGTTGGCAAACCCGAAGGGAAAAGTCATTCCGTCGACACTCTAGACAGCTATATTGTTCCTTCAATTTTAAGCAGTTACCCCTGCGCTGCGTGTTGTGGCTAAGTTTCAGCAAATGGCGGCGTACGTGGTTGGGGTTATTCAGTATCTGATACGCTAATATGAGATCGCCGCGCAGCCTACGATAGCGTCCGCTGAAAATTCCCAGCAACTTCAGCTTTCGGTGGCAAGAGTGATAGCGCAGGCCCTTTACATTCTTTGTTGCTGTTCGTTGTGGTGCCCCTAACGCCTATAAGTTACGCTTCAATTAAGGTTGCCAAGCTTGGATAGCGTATTCAACATGCGGGCGCACGTGGGAATTGTGCATCACTGGGAAGATTGATGGGTCGAATCTCCCGAATGCCCTTCGTAACATGCCGACGTGCTGCTTGCCGCTTTTCGCAGCTACCTCAGCCAGTTTTGAACACTTGAGGTCCCACTGTACGATCACACCTAAGTCACGTTTCTGGGAGCTGTTCTGCAATCCGTTGGTCCCAAGTAAATAAGTGTTGTTATGTCTATGGCGTAAATGTACAACACGACATTTGTTTGCTTTGAATGGTAGAGCGTTTTGAACTGCTCAGTTAGACACGGTGTTAAAAAGACACTGAAGCCGTCCGTGGTGGTCCGATCCTCTGATCCTTCGTCATATCTTGATGTCATCCGCGAAAAATAGGCAATAGGAAGCAATTGATCTCGACAAATGGTTAATGAACGCCAAGCATAGACGACGTTCAAGAACCGAGCCTTGTGGTACTCTACACACGCCACATCCATTGCATCGAACAATGATTCTCGGACTCTTATCACTAGCCGTCGTTCGTGTAGAAAATTTATAATCCAACTCAGAACTGGGTCACCACTGCCGTAGTTCTGAAGTTTTGCAGGAGAATTCGATGGTCTAAGCGATCAAACGCTTTTGCAAATTCCAGATAGATGACATCGACACCTACTCCAACATCAACAGCTTCAGTCCAGCTATTACGTGCAATTAATAGGTTAGTATTACATGAATGCTTTTGACGAAAGCCATGTTGATGTGGAGCTATTAAGTTGTGGCTTTCCAGATACTGCATCAGCGCATCTGAGATGATTGATTCCATCAATTTGGATAGTACAGGATGTAGTGTTATTGGACGGTAGTTGGCAGGATCATTACGGCTACCTCCTTTATGGATAGGAGTGATGACCCCTCGCTTTCATACTGGTGGAATGCGGTTCTCTTCTAGATATCGCTGATAGAAAACAGCAAGTGGTTCTGCTAGATCACTAGCTACCGCCCGTAGATCCTTTGGTCGGATGTTGCCGGCTCCGGGAGAACTGTGGATACGCAAGCATAATAACTTCTTCAACACAGCTTCCGCAGTGAAAGTGAAGTTGCCTAAAACAGATGGTGGAGTATTTGAAATGAGGTGAATGTTTGGGCTCGTAACCTGATGAAAAGTTTGGGAGTAATGAAGCCGTAGGAGATCAGCTGCTTCCACTGCTGATCGCGTGCACCCCTCAGCCGTGACTAGAGCTGGAACCCCCCGCTTCAACTTTCGAAGGCCGTTAACGTGCCTATACAGAAGATTGCGGTTCGTGTAGAATCGCTTCATTAACTCCTGTTGATGAGTGACCTTGTCTTCGCGGATCATTTTCGCACAGAAGTTACGATGTGTCACGTGTGCAGACCAGGTTTCGGCATTCGAGCAGTCCTGGTGATCTCGCCATGCCAAATCCCCCCGGGACATACATTTACGTGTTCTGCTCCTCAGAAATGACTTGTGCTTGTTTTGGGTTGGAAGGACTTCTGTTCCGATGCGTGCGCATCCATTGTGCTAAACGTCCTTGTAAAGGTTTCCCAGGCAACATCTGGGGTGCATTCGTTTAAGAAAGTCCAAGATGTATCCTTAACAAACCTAGTTAACAATTTCTAGTGCGTGAGTATGCACTTTATCATCCTCCTTTTCAGCATACTCCGCATAGCTTATATAGTCAAAGAGTAGAGTAACATGATCACTACGACCCAGTGGTGTGCTTGTAACTATTCGGTCAACCATGAGTTCTTCGTTAGTTAGCACAAGATCCAGTATCCATGGCGTGTTAGCAGTTCGAAATCTGGTGGGAGAGGTTACTTGGTTGTATAGAGGGTGGCTAACAATTAGCTCCTGCAAGCAGGCTTTAAACTGCATACCGTCGGTTGCTGGCGTTTCTATGTCGTGCACGTTAATGTCCGCAGTGAAAAGAATGTCGGTATAGGACTTGCAAAAACAATCTGAAAGACGTACTTCAGTTTGGAGTCCATTTCCGACGTTGAGTTTGTTGGGCGATAAATCAGGGCTAGCAGGCATGTGTTCTTGTTTCGTAACCATAGGCGACACCAAAGCGAATCAGGCGCGCGGATTTCCGGGTGATCGATAACTTCACATCAGAGGTTTGTATTATAGTAAAGAATCACACCGCCACCCTTCCGGTTCTATCGGTCCGAAGCAGCGACATCCCGGGTAAATTGATCTTAAAATCGGTTAACTCAGTGTTTAACCATGGCTCTGTAATCATGACGAGGTCTCGCGACTGTGAAGCATGGAGTTCTCTAAGTTCGGGCAACTTGCTTAGCAGGCCTTGGGGGTTTGTGTACATGCAAGATATGGCTTTTGATCTTAGGAGTGCGTTGACGGATGTCAAGTTTGTGTTAGTTTTTAAGCCGGCCGTTAAGTGGCCAGCCATTAATCTTTTGTTTGGTTTATGTATTTCTGTCAAATTGCATGGCATTGTTGAGCGTGCTGCGCTCTGTCCTGTTGTGTGCCGTGGGCGCTGTTGTGTTGGTCTCTCCGCAGGACTGTGCAAATAAAGAATTTGTAGCGTTTGCAAGTTCCATTGAATTGCTTCCGACTTTTGGTCGTTCGCCTGCTGTCTTTAGCCGGATCTCTGTTTACAACTTAGCTCGAAACTTTAACCAGCTATCTAACAGAATTTGCGTCAATACCTCGGAGTATAGTATTATTTTCATTAGCCTAGGACCGCAGCCCTTGTAGTTAGGTGATGACGGAACCCTTGTCGGGGATTTGGCAATAACATTGTCAACAGAGAGTGCTTCGCGGATGTAGCACCACGGCTGGTATCACTCTCGACATTTCTCCTTTACTGGGTAAAATC
The DNA here is from genome assembly GCA_944474145.2 of Dicrocoelium dendriticum. Lineage (NCBI taxonomy): Eukaryota > Metazoa > Platyhelminthes > Trematoda > Plagiorchiida > Dicrocoeliidae > Dicrocoelium > Dicrocoelium dendriticum. The sequence goes on from CALYDF020001557.1 coordinate 7,743, forward strand.
AGGTAACGCAGATGGTGTAATGCACCAACAAGTCGAGTCTTGAATTTGATTTACCTAGGAGCAGATATGATAAATCTCGGAAGTAAGTACCACGGCTGGGGCACACGAAATGAGAAAAGGTTCCGGTGGCGTTCCCACCGGCGATACTGTGTCGCCGAATTTAAATGGCGGCCTCTCAATGTGGTATCTCGGCTGCGTTTTAGTAAGGGTCGGCATGCGTAGCTTTTATGCTTGAGGATGGGATACATAAATAGGAGACCACCTCGTAGAAGATGATATTGTTCACTAAAACGTCCTACAGTCTTTAGTCTCAACTGGTAAGAGAGGTGGAACAATCCTGTTACATTTCCGTTGCATTCAGTTTTGGTTTCTCAAGAACAGTGAGGTCATGTTTTTGCTATTGGTGTCACACCTGGATGGCGTATTTGACGTGTGGTCGCACGTGAGCGTTGAGAATTTTCAAAAAGATGGTAGGGTCAAACCGGTCAAATGCCCTTTGCAGTAGGTCCAAGTGTTGGCGAGCTTTTTCACTATCTCATCCTGCTTTGAGCATCATGGATCGCCATGCACAATCACCCGGAGATCATATTCCTGAGAAGCAAACTGCAGGACGTGTTCTCCAATTCAATTATGGTAGGTACTTTGGTGGCGTGTGCTCAATATTTGGCACTTGGCTGAGTTAAACACTAGCAGCTTTTGGGTCGATCATGCGTTTGCTTTATTGAGATCACCCTGAATTGTTACTACGCTGTCTGCTAGTTTGATTGCCTATCAAATCTTGAGATCGTCCGCAAAGATTAGATAGTTCAAAGTCAAAACTTCCGCAAGTCTTTTATGAACACGATGAATTACCTATATCTTTGTACCGAGCATTGAGAAACGCCACCATAAACCTCTGTCCGGTCTGATAGTTGCTACGAACCCACATCTCTAAGTGTCGTTGGAGTAGAAATGAATTAATCCAGCCTAGGATAGGACTAACGATGCTTTAGCTCAGAAGCTTGTGGAGAAGAATCCGGTGATCAAAGCGATCAAATACCCTCGATAAATCAAGGTAAGCGGTGTCAACTCCTTCTGCAGCATCGACAGATTCCATCTAGCTAGCAAGGTCTAAAAAATATTTGTGGTGCATGAGCGGAATTGGCGGAATCCATTCTGCTCTTGTACCATGATTTGATACCTTTTCAATGTCTCATAAGTGCATCTGCAATGAAAGATTCCATGATTTAACAAGTACAGGAAGAAGATCAACGAGATGGCAGTTTGTGGGCTCTGAAAAATTGCCTTCCTTTTAATTGGGTTGACTATTCCAATGTTCCAAATATTTTGGACCTGTATCTCATCGAGACGGCGCTTGAAAATGTGAGAAAACCGTTCAGTCAACTCGAGGAAGCTACCATCAATGACTTGCTGCGTAGATTATCCGGACTAGTTGAACTGTCCTCGCGTACTGACATCAGTCGCGTCATCACATCCGCGGCTTTGAAAGAGATACGACCAAGTCCTGGTAGTGATGTGATATGAGAGAACGATATGAGTAGCCGATGCATTCTAGGAAGCACGAGGGTAGTGCAATAAATTTTCGGATACGAATTACACAAATCCAGTGTAGACAGTCTGTGAACCGTAATCCAATCCAAACAATGTTCAGTGGTTTCAACTCACAGAACCCTATACATGCACCCCAGCAGAGCACACAAGTCATAAGAATTTCTGTACTTTGACTGTTAGTATGAAACACACTCTAGGCCAGTGTAGGAGAAGGCATTCTACGAATACAAATCTGGCTTAAACAGCACCAAGGTATTGAAGGATGGCATGTTGAATTTGATGATGTGTGTTTAAGAACCCGATTGGTTGAGTGGTTTTCGAAATCCAAGCCTGGCAGGAATTCCGTTTGATGGAGCACGTTGTGGTCGACATTCGGAGGGTAGCACGCCAGATATCATTGCTGCTGTTCAAGCGATGCTGAGGAAGGACATACAAGTGACTGTGGTGCAGCTGGGGAAAGCCATCGGGGACTCATCGGGATCAATCCACACTATCCTACATAAGAACATCGGCCTCACAAAGATTTGTGCACGCTCAGTAACAAGCAGAAAGCAGCTTGGGTGAATTGGTGTCATACCATGCTTCGCTGGTTTGTTGGTGGACCTTCCAAGTCTGTATGGTAAATCCTCACTGGTAATAAGATCTGAATGTACAGTATCGATTCCGAGATCAAGCAACATTCGGTTCAGTGGACGGCCGTTTTGGTGCGCTGCTTCTGAAATTTTGCGTGATCTCACTGTGGCCAAGCAGATGGTGGTTGTGTTCGTGGCCACACTTGTCATTTGGCTACTGTACCGCTCGTACGGCAGCGTACGGTCACCCGAGACTGATATGCCACCCACTGTCTGCCACAACTTGCAGAAACCTGTAGCCAGGCCTCGTTCAAGGACTCGAGTACGAGGGTCCTTCCTGCACAATGACAACGCACCTGCACACAGGTCCCAAGTCATCCTAGATCTTCAGCCTAGAGAACAAGTGGAGGAGATAGTCACTTACCCTATAGTTCACACCGTGCTCCGTGTGACATTTTTGTGTTCCCAAATGCCAAGCGAATGATGCGTGGAATCAGCTACTTGTCTCCAGAAGTTGCAGTAGAGGCCTTTATTGAGCTGCTCTAAGGGTTACCTGATTCTGTATGGCTTTGCTGTTCTTAAACTGGCTTGAGCGCATGAAACTGCGCAAGAAGGCTTGCGGAGAGGGCATCATGAAAATGTAATGCTTAATTTGTGTAAAAAATAAAATTTTTGCGTCCGGAAACTGCTTACTTTACCCTCGTACAAGCGAACTAACGTCTAAAAGAATTAGCTGCTTCTTGGGCAGTTCGCTCTTGCCCACATGTCGTGTTTAGAGGAGGGATGCAATGGTGTACTTTGCGAAGTTTGTTAACATGCCTGCAAAGTAGCTCAGGATTACAGCGGGAATTATTCGCCAAATCTTGTAGGTGTTTTAGTTATCTTCGTGAGCCAGTTTGACACAGTGATTTCGCTCAGTTTTGTAAGTATGTCAGTTTCCGGCATTTGGATCAAGTTTGTATGCTTCCCAAAGCGAACATCTCAGGGCCATTCGTTTCCGCATCCTGCTTCCTGGATTGCATTTGCTATTTTTTATCTAATACTCACAAACTTTACTGCGTGTGTTACTAGTTTGTGGCACTGTTGACGAGCTTTCCCACTCGATATCAGGAGATTGTTTTGTTATAATCGACAAAAGTGTCATCTTAATGATGATGGATAAAATGTTGTGCTATAATGCGGACCACTTCGAATTCCCTGTTGGGCTATTCAGCGTGGTAGACGTAGCGATAAATAAGTGTTGCCATGATCCTTGCACCCCAGGGGACTACTCAATGTCACTGTGTCAACCATTATTTTTTCATTGGTGAAAACTGTCCGGAATGGCCTGTTCGTCCCCGCTCTAAATAACGCAGGGGAAGTAACTTGGTTACGGAGTGGTAGACCGGCGACTAATTCTTTTAGTTGGGCTTTAAAGTGCTCGCTAGCTTAGGCCGGAACATCAAGTGTGCGCAAGTTGATGTCCCAATGAGAAGAACATGAGAGTTAGGCTGAGGCAGAACAGTTTTTATTGCAGAAGATAGATTTTTGTCCATTTTCAGAATGAACATGTGAGGACTGTATACGAGGGCAACTAAACTTTAGCACTACATCTTATTTGCAGACGGCACTAAAGTGAGTCCGAAGCTTGAATTTCTAGATTGGCAAGGAATTGGAAACGTGGATCGCTGCAATAGTACAAAATTACGCCACCTACCCTACTAGGCCGATCTTTACGTAGGACGGACATACCAGGTAGAGGAATCTCGGTCTCCGTGATTTCATCTTTTAACCAAGATTCAGTTTGCATTATCAACTTCATTGACATCGACGTGTGGTGAGAGGGGAGGTTGAATAATTTGTTGACGAGATCCTGAGCATTGATATACATACAAGAGAGTACTTCGAAAGTTAATAGTGTATCTGACGATGCTAATGGTAAGTCCGTGTTGCTGCCGACCCTTATGAGGTCGGCAAATAAACCTTTTTTGGTGCACTGCCGACATCGAACTATGAGCCTCGTTACAGTTGCTGGTATAATCATTACGGGATGACGTACCTGTTTCAGTAAGTATTGGGAAAATCGTGCCCGCTCAGCAGTTCATTTTTCCTCGCGTTGGTCTACTTCGTACTGGACTGCCTGTCAGAAAACCGTAACTTTGTTTTCCCTCGGTTATCTGAGATCTGGTTTTGTGCACTTTTATTCGTAGATCTGCGGGAAGTTTCCTACACCACCTACGCCAGGTTTCCAGCGAACTTTCCGCCATGTGTTTGTACTGGAGCAAAACGTTCATAACCTTGCGAGCCACAGTCTTCGTAGTTTGAAGATGAGGGTATTCTTATGATCAATTTGGCTATTACGTTGTGCAATGAGAGCTCTTGAAGGAGGTAACACCATTCCTCCAATACACGATTAATAAAGATCGACTTTTCGTTGTTCCTTGTGGTTGATGTCGAACAAAATGGACACTTTCTGGAATTCACACGATTAGTGCTTATCTGCAATGCGTTCTTCACATATGAGTGCTAATGACCACGCTCATTTGATATGGTCTTCAAGCCTACTGAATTTGCACCCGAGAAGGCACAGAATCATTTGAGCCTGAACGAATCTATATTAGGAACTCAAATCACAGTATATGACGTTGTTTTTAGGACAGCTATACGAAGTTATTTTAGTTGTCTGTTATTGTATTTGGTTCTTTGATGATCTAGGTTAAGCGCTTACTGCACCAGCTTAATGGCGTCTATATTAAGTGCAAACTTACTCATGAATTCGAGATGAATGGTCACCTGCTGTACCTAGACATTCTCATCAGCCGAAGGGAAACCGGCATCGATAAAAGATCCGTCTACCGAAAACCAACATGCTCTGCTCAATATATACCTTTTACCAGTTTTCTACCGATGAGCTACAAGCGTGCACTGGTGAAAACCTTGTACACTCGTGCCAGGCCTATTTGCTGGAGCAATTGTCTCACAGGGGATATGGAGATTATTACCATGAGGCTCAAGGAAGACAGTTTCCTAAGACGCTTTTTCGAGAAGCATGTTAAAGTCAGCAACTGTCAGCAACTTAGAGAAAGTACCTTGAGCACCCATTTAAAGAAACCGCCTCGACAACGAGGACAAATAAACACTTTATTTTGCCATTTAGAGGACCCGCTGCGCCGCGGATTTTATACGGATCAGCAGAACCCAGAAATCTCCAGTAAAGGAAAAGGAAGTTATAGGCTACAAATCACATTAGTAATATTAAATCGAACTTTATTTGCAAATTTGAGTGAAAGTGCCTACAAGGCAGTGAACACGCACCTACTGAATTGGGTTCAGCGTGAGATCAATCGACGTGCGGTCAGCCAACCCTACCCCAATACCCAGCGTTCACGCAGGCATACTTTAGTGACCAGTCATCGAACTGACTTAGGCTGCACGTTTTGGATCTCATAATGCAATCCTAATCAACGGCTGCGGTTTACGGAGGACGAGGTAATAAGAGATCTAAGACCAGCTCTGTGTGCAAAGCAATGGACTGTTTACTTTCGTTTGCCTTGGTACTAGGACCGTTGCCATCGTTTGACTCGCTACATTTGATTGAGTTGGTAAGAGACATTTAATGGTATAAAAATATAAATTTTCATCGTGTTAGTGATTATGAGACAATACGAAATGCGCGCATCTCCCAGTGTTTCTATTCTCGGTGTATTATTCAAAATAGTGAAGGGAACTAATTTTTAACTTTCACAAGCGACGAATGCCCAAATCATTTTCGACTAAATAGCTATGTTGCTACACGAGTTTGTAATGAAAGCCGCAAGCTGATCCATGTGATACGGGTAACGGATTACGTTTCTAGTTGGTGTGCTAATGATTTGTGTTCGTCTATATGTCGCATAATAGGAATAAACTTAGTTGCCCCAAAGCACAAGGTACATTTGGCTCCTAGAATGAGTTTTCATAGTTATTGGTCGTACGGTATGGCCATTACAGATACCTTTGACATGTGAATCAGGAAAGCTACTTCTAACCTGAGCGGTATTAAAATAAAGCAACAGTGTTTTCGGGCTATCATAGTGGTGGAAGAAATCTACGGAGTATAGGTGACTGCATTACTGATGAGTTTTTCACAAGTATTCCAACTTACAGATTATAAGGCATTAACAAGCTTGTCTGTTGCGGGGGTCTGTCTGTAGAGCTCATCTGTGGTTGTGTTTCCCTTGTAACATCCCATTTTATGTCATCTACGGCGGATTTATATGGTTCAACCAAATAATATTGTAATTTTCTTCGGTCATCCTATTTCAAAGTCACCAGAGCCCCTTGTCCATACAAATTTACGGCCACTCGTCCCACTGCGGTGTGCTTTCGTTATTCACATAGGCAAACACCGAATATGAAAAGAAATAGTACAACATGTCCAGAAATATTTGTAAAACAATGTGAACATTTTTAACCAAACACTTAATTGCCCACAGTATATGTCTTTTAGTAAAATCGTAATCTCAGTCAGCACGATTGACCGTTGTAACGTCATGAGTGACCGTTTCTAATGCTTTCGGGAATCCCAGTTACACACATTTGCGAGGAATTTCGGTTACTCAAAATATTTTCGTGTCATTACGCTTTCACTATGGTTTACTTAAAAATTGGTGGATCAATTTACGCTTATTGTTGACATCATTCTCAAACCGAAAAATGCATTTACGCTAAGTGTTAAGAGTACGCTGGTAAATAATTTTTGGAATGCCTTCAAATCATCCCAAATTTTCCAAATTAGTGAGGTCGGGGGAATAGTAAACGGTCACACAGGGCGCTCCAATGGTTACTACAGCGGACATTTTTGTTCACTCGTGCAATGCGGGCTGTACTGTATCCATTTAAACAAAAGAACTTTGGCGCTGCGAAAGTGCGCGAAAACACATGAACAGGAATTTTCGTAACTTGAAGTATCATCGTCCCGATTGACCAACTGCTGTACCTCCAATAAGAAGTGAATACCAGTGCGTCACGTTATCAACAAAAATTAGTACGTAAATATACGAGACTGGTTATTCAACTTACAATTATGCACCCCATAGCAATATTTCAATCTAAATAATTTGCATTTTTAACGTTGTACTTTAGTCCATCTGCGGTATTTTTTGTAAATTGCTGATTATGCACCCACCGGGGTACATAAAGTTTATATTGCCCTGACTTGAATCTTGAAACTGGCGCTTAACGGAATTATGCAAGTTGTTCTGGTGCGTTCTTCGTGGTTATTTCGTGGGCGTACTCGCTGCCAGTTACAGTGGAAGGGGTGAATGCAAGAGGCAGTCACTCGAGAATAAGTCCAGATAGCTCTCGCAAAAGTGACGCGAATCAGATCTTTATATAATTTGTAGATCAGAGGCTATTGAACTACGTACACTGTCATGTGCCGGGCGGATGGTAGCACAGCGATCGAATAAGTGTGCTATTTGAGATTTTTTAAGGGTGATATCCAATAAGGGATTTGTTAAACAAATCCAAAATTTCATATTTAAGCGTTCCCGCTTTATGTACCAATCCGATGCTCTGCAAGGTGATTTCACAGCGTTTAATCCAGTAAAACGCATTAGATACTCTGAGCAGTCTCAAAATTGGTGCCAAAATGTAGCTCCAGTAATAGTTGAATATGGTCGCTAAACTCGCATTATCTTTTAAAGCGCCAACCAGTGTTGAGCAAGCACTTAATTATCTACAAAGATAAACTGTCATTTAGCTAGTACTTGACTCTGAGATGTTTTTATTGTGTTTGCGCGAAACACTAATGAACCTATTCATGTATGCACAAATATTCATGCCTGATTTTATGCTGAGTTTTAGCCACACAACTACCAACTATCTATCTAATTAAACATGCTCGACAAAAAGTCATGTGACAGATTGTTTACCAACTGGAGGTAGCTACCCATACCAGCACTTCGTTGTTGAGGATGACTAGGATTAGTTACCTAAATTCAACATCGGGAAATATTTCGGTGTGATAAATCAGCATTACGAGTTAAATAAGCATAAATCAACTTACAGAAATTAATAGAAATTATGTTCACAGGCTTCCACAACTTTGCATCTCACCTAGAGGGTGTCTTAGTCATAGGAGAGCATCAAGATGAAGTACCATGGAATACGGATAAAAACTTATCAAGCATACCAACGATTTAGTGGTCAGCAGTGATACAGAACTTGAGCACCTTCAATAAAATTAGATCACTTGTACCTTTAAGTACCAAAGCTAACCAATAAGACACCACCGCTTGGTGAAGAAATCAGGCATTAATGGAGTGAGAGAGCTTCAGCTAAAGGAGGACCTCATCATAACCAAGTTAGACAAGATATCAGTGACGGGTCTCACGGAGCGTAACGAAAAATTAAGGGAAATGTATGTGATAGTTTCGAATACATTGCGCTTCGTAAAATGTGACCAACAGAAAGATAATGTATTACACAGAAGCAACTGATCAAGTGTTTAATCTCATTGGTAAGCGACGGTTCCTAACCAAAGAAAGTACGAAAGACTTCTTCTCATAGACTCCAACATTCCACGTCTTTATGGTCTCCCTAAGCTGAACAAAACACATACATTCTTGACGCCGACACTGGATATGAGGTATTCGCCGTGATAAAAAGACACAATGCTAGACAAGGATTCTAAATCCTACCAGACAAATTATTGCTCCTCATCAAATGATACCTAAATATCGGTTTGTTGATGTAGTTCAAGAAAGGTGTCTTAGATTCCCGAATATATTCTCCAGACTTCATGTAAATGTTTAGTAACGTGCCTTCGATAAAAACTGTTAAATTTCTACACATATATATTGACCAGTGAAATAAAAACATTAGTATATCAGCCAACCAACTGAAACATCTGGTATTTAGACTCACGTATAAGGTTCAAATCCGATGCAACAGCAATAAATATAGATCGATGGCGTAGCAATCAGATTTCCGCTTAGTCCACTGTCAGCGGACGTCTTTGTGGGAATTCTGGCAGGTGTTTCAATTTAACAGGTTTCCCAATTTTGAAATTCTACCGGTGGTATGTAGGCTGAATATTTTGTATGGGTGATCGAAACATCAACCCCCCCCCCCAAGCAAGTAGTCGATAATTTCAACAAAGCCTACTTTTTTCCCAGAAACGCGAGACACGCATCAAGAGAGCATAATGCTTCTTAGTTGTGCACATCTACGATTGTTACTAATGCATACAAACTCTGCTATTTTTCACAGAAGCGAACAAACCTCAGAAGTAGGGAAATTGGGTAATGAAACATTGCGTGATATTCCCTTCGAATTGCAACCAACTACCTGCTATAAAGCTTCTTTAGTTATTTATAAATAACTTGCAGTTTTCGGTTATTTCTGGTATGTCAATATGCGCTTTTGCACTGCGCTGAAAAACAACAGTTACTTAATATAACAATTGTAGATCCTAATGATGCTGCTTGTAAAATAGGCAGTAGAACAGCAAAGATACGTTCGTAAAAAATACTGACGAATGGGTATAATCTACGAATGTGATTGTGTCTGTAAGCATTTGAGAAAGAAATGTAAAGTCCTGCTGATTGCGTATTCTGTGTTCCAACTGTTGTGACACATTCTATGCGATGTGAGGAACGCTGAATCCTAGCGAAGCTAAATTGCATAGAGGTAACCCGGATTCTCTGTTTCTACGTCTAACGGGCATCTTTCCAGCTGATAGAAAAAAGAGCCAGTATTAGTTCAGAAATAGTATCAAATAGTAGGCAAATTTGAGAAAGTGGTGAAGACCAAAAGTAAACAAATTGTGGTGTTGTCGGATTATACGGCTATGCATATCACAGAAATAAAAGGATGTTACCTATGATTAATAATGCCAGTCCTTCAATCTAAACAAACAGCAGCACGGCTACTGAAAAGCTTGCCCATTATTGGTCACAGGCAGCTATCTGAGCTAAAGCTGAAGGCAATAAGAGGAAGACTTGTTAAGACTTGGTGAACGAACAGTTACTGTAGGTTAGATGAGGACTTTTACTAAAGCAAGAAGAAACATTTTAACATAATTTTCTGAATTCAGCAATTTGGCGTCCTCTCTTTAGCGGTTTACATCCAATCAGTGGAAGAAACAGATTAACTAACAATGATAATCAGAGTGCAATTTTAACGGCGAAAGTTCAAAGCGGTCTAAGGCCCTGAGGCGCACGTTACCGGTTCCGAGTAAAACATAATCACTAGACTTAATATGGAAGGGCTAGTGTGGTCACAAAATCCGCTTGCTTCCACACTTTGGGTTTTAACCGCCGAATCGCCGACGCCTCCGCACACTGAAGTAGGCTAGGAGTAATTTGAGACAAAACATTGTATAACACTGCCTGAAGAAGCTTTCGGGTTAAAAACGGAACCATGTGCGCTAAACGTATACTTTAACAGCAAGCTAAAACATAATTCTCCAGGGAACAAACACAATGTGGATTTTACTAGAACAAGCAGTTGTCTAACGAGCCCATAAAACATAGCAATAAAGCAAGTGACCAGAAATTTTACGCTGTCTACAGGAGCTTAGATTACCGATTACTTACAAAGCCGCTGGATCTAATACCGATTCAGTGGCCACCAACTCAGTGAAAAGATTATTAGTCGCCGGCCATTCATCAGTCGGCGTAACCAAAAGTCTTAAATGCAAAATCGCAGACGCAAAGCTGAACTTCGAAATGCTTTCATGTATCCGCACTAATTCCCAAAGGCACCTAAGTAAACTTACAGAACTTCGAATAAGTCACGTCGTAATTACTCAAGACCTCATTTCTTTTATTTAAACTTACTTGCACCAAGAAGTTACTGATAAATAAATAAATAATTCGTGTATTCTCGACTAAGCGAGGCTAAGTTCAAGTTCAAGTGGGACTGGAACGATAGGATGAATCCCGTAAGTGTTCCTTCTTGAGCGGGTCGTCGATCCAAGAGTTGACAGGGGTGCCCCAAATTCTTAACTGGTCTAAAACGCAAACATCAGAAAAATGCCCTGGTCTACCAATTTAATGTCCACATTCCCCACATTAGCTGTCCCTGCTATGTCAGTTACGTGAAGTAAGTAAGAGAGGAAGAAAACTGAAGGTAAAGACTAAGGGAAAGCAATTAACAGAAGAGAATAGTGCCAATGGTGAGGAAAAGTACACAAAATAGAATCGAAGTATGAAGATGGGCGTTAGTCAGGAAAATGGAAAGGTTTTGTGTTGCCACCCAAGAACATCTAGTTGACGCTCAAACCCCTTAACCATAGCTTCCTTGACAACATTTCTTGGAAGCAAGTTCCAGCCCTCGATGACTCGACGCGATAACCGTGTCTCCGCTCTAACTCGATCGGATCGCGGTTTGTACAGCTTCATACAATACCCGCCGAGACCAGATAAGCTAGCAGGACTAAATAGCCAGGACAAATCAGGGCCAACCTTCACGGTCAAAATACGGTAGGTTAGGATTAGGTCCCCTTTAATCCTTCAATAGTTCATTGAATGCATCCCCAAACTAAGTAGGCGTTCGGGGTACGTTTGTCCTCGTAACTCCTCGACCAATCTAGTACCGACACGCAACACCCTTTCTAGTGCCGTTTTGTCCCGGACAATGCATGGTGGGCAGGCCTGGACGCAATATCCTAGATTGGGTCGCACAAACGCTGAGAAGAGCTTCACAAACACATCAGCTGTTAGGGTCCCGAAAGAACGGCGGGTAAACCACAACATCCGAAACCCTTTACTAGCCGCCTTCTTCCAGTTGTCTCCAGAGTGCAGTGTGGAACAGTGGACGACACCTAGATCAACCTGCTGAGTCAAGTGAGGAAGTTCACTCCCATCGAGCACATAACTTGTGGAGGAATCAGACGCTCCGATACGCATCACTGAACATTTTGCCCGGTTTATGGGCAGCAAGCACAAGACACACCATTCCCAGAGTCTATCCAGAGCCCGCTGAATAGCCACTGGACCTCCAGGGACATCAACAATATTCCAGAGGTTTAGGTCATCAGCAAATAAGAGCGATGGTACCTCACGCTCTTTCGGCAAGTCATTCTTACAGGAGTATGCCAATATATGGGAATTTTAACGTGATAGATCTGAAGGTATCCTCATGGTAAATTAACAGTTAAAAGCCAACATGTATAAAATTGTTGCTTGTATTCGCTTATCAGCCGTGATAAATCGCCGTCCATTTTTCTGATAGAAAATTAGCCGTCTGCATGGTACCGTTTTGCACAAATAAAATGCTCATGCTCGACAAGTTATTGGTGTAGAGTTCATTAGGTCTCAGCGACCATCTAGTCCTAACGTTTAACCATGCTTTCTATCCAAATTATCCATATGAACATTTGAATTTACTCATATATTAACGCTACCACGTCCTTACAGAACCTGTCTAATTGGGAGTTCTAGAACAACCATCCCCTTGACTGCTTTTGGACAGAATTTGTTGAAAGGCTGAGCGACATGGTTCATAATACATCGGAAACCAAGCTACTTCGTTCAGTAAAGGTGCCGTTGACTCTCATAAGCAGGACTCGAGAATGCATATCATCATGGATGCATGACGCATGCCTACATGATTAACCCTGACCCGGAGGCCTAACGAACCGTCTGACACACCGCAACTATTATAGGATACATGCCCTTGAGAGCAGTAACAAATAAACGGTGCACAGCCAAAACTTTTCTTGAAAAGAACATGAACTGTACGGGCATGTTAACAGTTCTCCTAAAGTAAAGCTATTTTTTAACAATAGACGAAAGTGGAAAGTACTGACAATGCAGCCAATGAAAAGCCGCTTCAATGTGTCTGAAGATTCGTACTCGAAGCCTGTCCATGCCATAAATCTTCATCCACTTCATAGATTCGCAAACTGGCACGTGACATCTTAAACCGAGCACATGTCCTAAAGAACTTGCTCTCACTGCGCAAGCATAACTCTCCTGGAGGCAATAAATTCTATCAAAAAGCACTGAAGGCTACAGTCTTAAATGTAGCCCAACTCCTGTCACAGTTAGTCCAAAAATGCTTGTTTGAATAACGTGGTTTAACCATGCGGAAGCACGTAATCATCTCTCCAGTTTATAAGCTATCGCTTAGTGAATCTAATCCATGGACAGCGGTCATTACTGAGGCTTTAGTGGCCTACCTGGAATTATGCAGCGCCTTGGCAACTAAACTACATGGCTTCCGTAAATGATTTTCGTGCACTAACTTTAAGCGGCATAAACGCTTAGAACTGCTGGACAACTCGTAGGGTACTGATCTGCGGTCTCCGATAGCTACAATAATCAACAAAGACCAGAACTGGGACGCCCCAGCGGTAAAGACAAAAAGCACAGTCGATGTTGTATTACGGTGCCAGTATACAAACAATATAGTATCATGATAATGATCTACTTCAACAGTGTCTTCAACAAATTACTGATACACCCAGTTGGCCGTTATAACAATAGGTCAAGACTCGGGCGTGTTCAAGCCCACAACTGAACAAACTCCCTGCTTCTCTGAACTAGGCTTGTACAACCGAGTTAATCAGAAGACCGAGATTTATTAGTCCAATCACAGCACGTTAAATGCGAGCTGGATGGGTGTGTGTCATCGGTCTGAGCATAGGTGAATTGTAGGTCGATAAGTAAATCAGACATTAGCCGAGACGGTGTGTGGAAAGGAAGAAATAAAATGAAGCGATCGGGAGAGAATAGCATGAATCAGCAAAATTGAGTAATAAGGCTGACGGTGTGCCAAATGTACGTTTTGCATGGGAAAGTTTTAACTGGAGCACACGCATGAGACAGTTAGTGAGGGAGACCAACGAGGAGAAGCGGCGGAATTGGCCTTGATTGATCGCATGTACATTCCAATAACTATCTTCTGAAGACAAGAGGCAGCTGGACGGAGGCAGTCGATTGTGGGCCTCAATCGACTTCATACACCTTGACTTTTCCAAAACATTTTACCGCCTGAACCGCATCATTCACTTCCTAGTCTACATATCCATGGCTTTCTTGATCCTCTCCTTGAGTTGATCGGTAAATGCCTTTACCAGCGGAGACAGCAAATGCGAACAGAAGACCAATATCGGACCGACGTAGGTAAAATGTAACATAGAGAACTTCATGTTTGGACTGCACTCAATCTTAGTGTTCAACTGAGTACATGCAAGCGTTATCGCCTTTTATTTCTTGCTCTCCGTCGATGATGTCAATATATTGCAAGCGAATAACTGCAATGAAGATCACTACTTCCTCAAGTGTAATCTGGATTGTGTTCATTAATAATTAAAAAAGAACCCACTCCAGTTACGCAACTCTAAGATCAAGTAGAGTTACTTGATTTTCAGTCGGCCGTGTACATGCTTGAAGAACACAAATTGATGCAAGCTTTGAAAGAACGTGCTCTTGGTACCCGGTACAGGAAGATCCCAGAGGCTGAAAACCAACAGATAAGTCGGGGTGAATCGGTTATCAACGCATCTTCATTCCTCGAGGTGCATTCGGTCGGTTTGACCCCGCAATGTTCTAACGAATACTTAGCGCCTACGATGGACGTCAAGTGAAAAACGCCATCCTGGAGCTGCGCCTGTGACGAAAGAAAAAATGTGCTGCCTTAAATACTCCAAGACGTATGGCATCCATTGTGTTTACAGGACACTCCCGTCTATCTAACCAGCTTAGTTGGAATTTCATGGTTACCTATGACAGTCCAGATCCGTGCCTACACGACTACCTCATGAAAATCCCAGACCATATTTGCCTCTCGCTGCTAGTACTGAAACCACCCCAAACGCAGTATGCATCATTCAGATCCGTCTATATACTAAAACCAAGTGCTTGTCACCACAATCTCTTCTACCTACCAGGTGGCCGACCGTGGAGCCCTCGTGCAGCTTAGGTTGCTTCTGGCCCTCTGACCTTTAACGGTTAAATTTATATATGGTTGGCGGCATCCGGTTTCGGATTTGCCTGTCACTGTGGCAAGCCACAGGACGCCTGCGCCTACAGAGGGACCATGGATGGCTTGCGCTGCACCACCCACAGCTCCAACCACACACCCCATATCCAGTGTAAACCCGAAGGAATAAGACCGGGAGGCATGCGGATGGGAACCACGTTTCATCAACGGAGCCGGCCCACACTCCTTCACAGGCAAACACAAGCACGCTGTATTTGGGGAATCAAGCGCACACAAGGCGGTGGCCGAACCGTAGTCCGCTCCACACTGACTGCATGGAACCACTCTTCGAGCCTAGCACGGCCACAACGACCGTGCACCCCGTCCCATCCAGCAACGACCAACTGTCTCCTGGAGCCAGTATGGACGACGTAGTGGGTAATAGACAGGTAGGCACCTTGTCAACATGCACATCAAGCGCATCCACACCGGGGATATCAAACAACAACCAAACACTTGAGAGAGAGAGTGAAAGAAAGAAAAAGAGAAAAACTCGATTAATGCATAAGGAAACGGTGACATAAACCTTAATTAAATAGCGTACGTAATAAGTTGTTTACAAACAAATCCTAGCTAAGTGCACGAGGTCAGGATGTATAGTTCACGGGATGCCACGCACACAAAATTGTTATGGAAATCGAATACAATTGGCTGAAGCGATGTGTGCAAGTTAATGGAATAGAGTATAGGGAGATATTTATATGAGAAAGAAAGGCATTAGGAGAGAACCGAAAACACACCACCTGAAATAAAGAGACTTAGCATGCAAGCATGCGGTTAGTAAATCGAATTCAGCGTGCCTACAAACGCTGTGCCGGTGCTGCCTACGTTCACTGCGGGACCCGTCGTCGCTTCGGCAGTGGTCCCGAGTGACCTCTCTCATGGCTCACTAGGCCTGCCTGACTAAGGCACTCGCAACCGCATGTTCTACAGCACAATGCGCTCGATGTCGATGGAGTACAATTCATCGGTGCTTGCCGCTTCCGCAACTGCCGCTTCTTCTCTGCATGCATGAGGGATTTCTCCCGCACTTCAGCAACTGCCTTCGTGATTAGATCGCGCCATGCATGCCGATCAACCGCCTTCGATTCCCATGATCTGCAATCAAGATTAGAACGTGTGAGGCTCACTTTGATCAGGTCCTGGTAAGGTAAATTTGGTTTCCCCACGTGCCGCTTCCCTATACTCAGCTGACCGTATAAAAGTTGCTTCGGTATTCGCGTCGAATCCATACGGCTCACATGACCGAGCCATCTCACAGTAAAAGTATGCAGTTCACTGCATACATCCCACTTCGGCGCAACACTTCCGTGTCTGCAACTCTGGCGCCCCAGCCGATCCGCAAAATTCGTCGCAGACACTGCTGATGGAACCGCTCGAGATATCGCACATCCCGCCGGTACATCGTCCACGTTTCACTGCCGTATAGAAGAACGGACAGTACCATGGATTTGTACACCATCAGCTTCGTGCCAATGCTAAGCTGATGGTTGTTCCACACTCGGTACTCAAGCTTCCCGAATGTCGCTGCTGCCTTCGACACGCGATTACGCAACTCAACGTGTAGCTGCTGATCAGTCGACATCACACTCCCAAGGTAGCAGAAGCGGGAGGTGGTTTCCAATATTTCAGCACCAATGCTGATTTGCGGCAATATTGAAGATTGCACCTCCGGTGAAGGCTGAAAGAGACAGACAGTTTTGCTTGTGTTGATGGTGAGCCCGAATTTGGCCGCTGTCGAAGCCAGAGCACTAGTCATGTGCTGCAACTCATCCGCGCTGTGTGAAAACAACGCACAGTCGTCAGCAAACAGCAACATAAGGATAGTTGTCTCACAGACTAGAGTTCTCGCACCGAAACGGCGGATGTTCAGCAACCCACCATCAATACGGTGCTCCACACGAACACCGTAAGCACAAGCCGCATCAAAAGCACAAGACAACATTGCATGAAGATAGATATTAAACAGGACAGGAGCCAACACACAGCCTTGCTTCACACCAGAGACAACTGTAAAGTCATCAGAGGTCTCTCCACTCAGCTGCACCCTCGCTCGCATACCACTGTGCAGACATTCAATTAAACTTACAAACTTACGCGGGCAACCAAACTTACCCAACACCAGCCACAGTGCCTCGCGGTTCACCGTATCGAATGCCTTGGTGAAATCAACAAAAAGTGAGTACAATGGCTGGTGTCGTTCTCTGCACTTCTCTTGCAACTGACGAGCCGCAAACACCATATCTATAGTGCTGCGACCCGAACGGAATCCACATTGCTCTTCCGCCACGTTTGGTTCCACAATCTGACTCACGAGGCGATTGAGTAGGATTCGGGCAATCACCTTGCCCACACAACTCAGCAAGTTGATGCCACGATAATTCGTGCAACATTGCTTGCTACCTTTGCCCTTGTACAGTGGTAGCACAAGGGCATCCTTCAGCTCAGCAGGCACCTCCTAAATCTATATATACATATATATATATACATATATATATCACTATATATCATGACGCATTTTCCAGTTCACATTCCATTTTCTGGCTTGCGTTAGCCAGGATAATACATAGAGCAACCAACCCGTGCACTTTCCAATTTCAACTAGGAGGATATTTACGTATTATAGTATAGACCGAGTGGTCTGCACACCTGGTTTGCAACCATAAGGTCCCCGGTCCGAATTCGGGTTGGGGTGGGCGTCCTTGCGGTATACAGTCCGCGCGCGACTGGTGGTGGTCGCGCCGCAGCGAAT
This sequence comes from Dicrocoelium dendriticum, assembly GCA_944474145.2. NCBI lineage: Eukaryota > Metazoa > Platyhelminthes > Trematoda > Plagiorchiida > Dicrocoeliidae > Dicrocoelium > Dicrocoelium dendriticum. Next base: position 25,572 of record CALYDF020001557.1, read on the forward strand.
CGCCGTTACGGCTTACAGCTGGCACGTTATTATCGTTATAGGCATCTCAGTGAGTTCACCAGTGCGCGTTCAGGTATATTGACATATTTCTCCTTAATTTCACTCGATTTAGTTTTCGCTTGTACAGTGACTTTATAACGCAGGATCAAGAATGTATTCATTGCTGATCGCATAACTCCCGATCTCCAGTTTTAAATGGGGCACTGACAAGCTGTTAGCACGATTCACAGATAAGGATCCAGAGTTCCCTGCTCGAATTGTTTGGTCGAGGAGTTGCTTCTGTTTTTGTAATGCACTGTGGAACACTTAGCGAGATGGTTTCAAACCAGCAGTTGAATTTTCCGGACAAGCGAATAATGGTGAACTTGCACTTATTCGTCCTAAATTGAAGAACCACATCTCATGAGTTCATGTACTTTAAAAGTTATCCTCTCAAATTGCGACTGCCTGGATTTGCAATTTTTCGGAGCATGTTTTACTCATATAAATGCTTACAAAGTGACACCAGTTAGATCTGAAAATGCAAGTCGGAATTTCTTGATAGATATTTTTAACGGCTTCCGAACCAGTTATCATCCGTTCCAGTTTGTCACTGTGTAAAGCACCTGCGGCGTGATTTACGTTTGTAATACACATGAATCATTCCCGCACTCAGTATTTTGATACATTGGATTTTATTCTTGTTTATATCTTCTGATCGTCTATTTGTTTAACTGATTGTACGTACTGATCACTTGCTCCTTTGGTTAGTCCCGCTTCAATACTGCTGTCTGTTTCTGCTTACCTGCCCTACATCTTTTGTAGCCTTTGTTAGTGCACGCTGGGTCCAGACTTCCTAACTGTTCATCCTACTTCCGTACTCGGCAAGCTTCTCATGTGGCACTTCTTGCGATTAGCATCTGTGTAGCACCCCACAGTTAGTGTAGTAAAAAAGAATCAAATCCAATGTCTCCAAATACTGAATGCGTGAACTATTCATGTTCACTACATCATCTGTTACCTCTAGTATTCTCCAGTCACAGCCACACAAAGTCTGAAGCGATATATAGACCGGGTCAACTTGCTTAATAACCATCGTGAGATCTTACTTGCGCACGACTGCAACAGCACATCTGACCGGTGCATCACAGTGACATCTGTAATCGTGAATTTGCCACACTTTTGTCGAGGTGGACAATCGCCGAGACATCGGATCAACTGGAAAATTAATCCGTCATCTTTCGCTAATAACCACTAAGGCAAATACAAATTAAAACACTGCATCATGCGGTGAGCTTTCAAGCACCCAGCTATTTCCTTCCGAAAGTTGCCAAAATAACACATATTAAAGTAAGGAAGCACTTTGATTCGATGGTCCTTGTATGAATGTTACAGTCGCACAAACTGTTCTAAGACTATCGGAAAAGTACGACAATTTAGTGAACGCAGTAACTGCCTCGTTAGATTTAACAGCAGATGAGCTTCTGCAACTCTCATGTACTTCAATTCTTAACGCAGATCCTAAGAGAGGTGTCGTGCATTCCCGCAATATTTTATTAGAGACTTGGTTGAGATCAAAACCAGCGTAGTTCAGACGCAGTTGTACCTTAATAAAGTACGACAACCGAGGCACCATCGTACACATTTGCAATACTCATCAATAGAGTCAGAATTCTACCAAACATCGTGCCACTTGTGCAATATTTGGTTCTCAAGAGAAAGAAGACACACCGAATCCTCACACAAGCATTCTATCCTCAATTTTGAGGTTATGTACACGAAGCAGTGTTTTTAAAATCTCACCCGCCTACTCGATGGATCGTCTGGTTGAACGCACCGAGGAAGATGATTTCATTAGCTCCAGGTTTCAGCCACTATCACCTCCTTTCCTTTTCACTTCTTTAGAATGTCTTTACAAAAGTCCCGTACGTTTTTCCGCTGCGTGTACGGTTGCCGCCTTGTCTAATTTTTCAAGTATCCTTTCTTGCTGCTGTCTAGACTCACTTTGCGGAGTCCGTCCATTACGTACTCACTTAGTTTGCAGTCGATTCTGTTTAATGATATTGCACCTATTCCTAACTTCCTAGCTCTTTCACCCCTTGGACCCTCAATCACACCCTTCCTCCAACGTTCTTCTGAAGCTGGTACTGGTTGCGCCCATACTTCTTCTCCTACAGCTAATGGTGCGAGGCATCTCGATCCACGATCATAGTACTTATTTTTTCTTAGCATTATATTCCGTAGTCGGCTGTGCACAGAAGAGGCAGTGCTACTTCGGGCTGTAGTAGCATTGTAGCAGTCGGTAGCAGCGCTCTTGTTCTGTGACTGATTATTCCGTGCATCAGACATACTCCGGTCTCGGTAGACGGTGTGTTTCTTCGCTCCAAAAACATTAGTTAGGGATCCTCCTGTGTCTCTTGGCTTTGTTATGCACTTCCTTCGCCTCCTTCACTGCTGACTCAGCCCCCCATTTGATCGGACTTGTTACTGGCTGATGAGCCGATACCGAACATCCCACTTTTGCTAAAAGCGCGGAATTCTGCACCACTGAATTGCGGCACGTTGTCGGAAATCACCACCTCGGGTGTTTCATGTTGCGCGAATTCAAACCGTAACTTGTTCAATACGACTTGTGTGCAGGTTGACATAAGGGCATCAGTCACGAAGTAGTCTCTGAAATAGTCGACCACAAACAAGTAGCTCCTCCCGTCGTGAACAAATGTGTCCAGTGCGACCATCTGCCAGGGCCTATCCAGAACGTCACGAAGCATCATCGGTGCATTTGGCTGGCGCACAGCGCGTGTACTGCATGTTAAACAGTTTGGAACGTAAGCACGTGTCATACATGTGACTATGTCATTCCTGGCCAGAACATCAGCTCTTGTACTCTTGCCATATATGAGTAGTGTACAATCTGCAGCATTGCACTTTGCAGGTCTTTCGGAACTACTATCCCCTTGAGTATTAACCAGTCTTGGGTGATGAGTTCGTCGCGAAAACGAAAGTACAGTTAACCTTTATGGTAGCTTTTTCTTGTCCTCGGCTATCCGTTCATTATCGTCTGCTTCAGTAGCCTGTATAGTTCGTTCTCCTCCGTGCACAGGTGGAACTGTTGCAAACGTTCCTCAGTGACGGCGATCAGCTGTGCTGCGTGAGCAAAATTCCGGTCATCTTCCTTTACTGGCGTGTCTGACAGATGCGTAGTTCGCAGCTTGTCCGTAAGGTGCATCTCGGGTCCTGGTCGGTAGACAATATCTAGGTCATACTTATGCAAACGAATGAGCATCCTTTGCAAAGGGCTTAGAACAACATTGAGTAGATTACTAGTGATGGATACAAGTGGATTGTGGTCAGTAAAGACAGTTGTTTTGCGGCCCAACGTATAATCGTTGAAGAGTTCTACGGCGCAAACCAGCGCCAGCGTTTTCTTTTCTATTTTTGCGTAACAAGGCTGGTTGTCTATGAGCGTGCGAGTGCAAAAATCGACAGGCTTACCTCTCTGCATAAGCACAGCTTCAATGCCGTATTGAATACTGTCACACTGAATGTCTATTTGAAGCGACGGATCGAGGTAAGCGTGAACAGACGCTTTTGGAATTAATTCCTTGAGCTTCTGAAAGACATTTTCTTGTTCAGATCCCCAATTTCATGCTTCACCATTATGGATCAACTTTCGTATCGGTATCAGCACTTCGACCAATCGTGGAAGGAGACGGCACAAGTAGTTGACCATTCCGTGTAGCCTGCTAACCGCCTTTGCATCCTTGAGGGTCCACATCTCGTTTATGGCCCGGATTTTCTCTGGACCCGGTTTCAATCCCGTTGAACTCAATACGTGTCCAAGAAATGCCAATTTGGTTTTGCTTAGCTCGACTTTCTCACGCTTTAGTTTGATGTTTATTTCACTATGGCATTGCAGAAACTGGTGAAGATGACGATCTTGTTCCTCTCGAGCAGCAGAAAATGCTGGTACGTCATCTGCAGCAAAAAGGACTCCGGGCAGATCGTCCAAAGCTTGCAGTAGCCGTTTCTGAAATATCTCGCTGGATACCTTGAAAACGAAGAGCAAACGAGGCCATCTAAAACGTTGAAAAGGCGTTCAAAATGTAGTCAGATAGCTCGACCCTTCGTCAAGTGCTACGTGCCAGAGGGCTGAAGCGAGGTCGACTCTCGCAAGCATTGTTACCTTTGTTAACTCTGGTAGCATGTCGTCTAGTGTCGATAGGGCATAGTACTATATCTAGAGCAAAGCATTGAGCGGTTTAGGGTAAATATATGCACGCAACTCACCAGATTTCCTATTGGTGACTGCCATTTTGCTTATCAAATCTGTCGGTTCAGCAACATTGGCTACGATGCCCAAACTTGACAAACGTCGCAGTGCTTCTAATAGCGTTTAGAGCAATACTGTGGCACCTTTCTAGATGGCAGAGCTACTGGCATAGCGAAATTGTTTAACAATAAATGAGCGCATCCCTTTAATTTCTCAATAACTTCATTGAACACACAGTATAGATATCAACAATATCTGCAGCAGCCTGACAATAGTAAACAAAACGATCATGATTAAATAAAACAAAACCAAAGCGTTGGATGGAATCAATGACCAAAATGGGCATACGATCTGCTGACACATTCAGCAATCCATTCAGCAAAACCCTATTGAGCCGAGCTGAAGTACCTGCTCGAATGACTCGCTTCCGGAAGAGTTAGAGTGAATTCGTTTAGTGCGAATGGAGAACGGCTATCCGAAAAGCTTCATCAGAGCCAGCATGGAACATAAGAAGAAAAAGCCTGTAGTTTTGACAGTAGAACGTAAGCCAATCTTCCTACAGCTGCCATACAAAGGCGAGGTTGCGGCGGAACTTCTATCTCGTCGTCTTACGCTTGCACTCAGAAGCACCTATCCAGCAGGGCAGATGCAAATCCAATTCACTAGCCTTCCGATGGTGAGACTAAACTTAAGGTATAAGAGGCCTGTCCACGCCAACTCAATGTGTGTCTACTCGTTTTATGCTTCTATGGAGCGGAATAATTTGTCTTACGACACGGCGTCTATCTGAGAGAATGAAGGAACACCACCCGGTCGGGCTTATAACTGGAAGTGGAAATACAGCGAACTCTTCAATAGCCGCAAACCTAGCCGATACAGCGCATGCCACAAAGTTCACTGATTCGTTCAAACCTATCTATCAGGTCCCAAAGCACCTCTCGAACTACGTCCGCAAGCAACTACTAGAAGTTACTGAAGCAACTGCGATCCGGCTTTATGAACTGGAGTTATGTGTTCAGAAGAAGCTAACTAAAGCCTTGGGATTGCCCTGGCCCAAATGGCCGGTGACCTCTGGTCCACGAGGTCACACGCGGTCAGTTGTCGTGGCTTGACAGAGAGCGCTGTCAGAATCTAATTAACTCCCTCTAGTAGTAACGACTTGTAATGTCTGTCTGCACATTATGATTTGCATATAATTGGATAAGCCTGTAGATTAATTATCGAAAACATATGTTCGCTTACCCTGACTTCCTATCCAAACTATGTTCCATAGGTTGTGTCCCGTCTCCTTCCATATTAAGTTGAGCCGTTCTTTTGTCGGCACCTCGTCTTCTGAATAGACACACCAGGATATGTATGTTTACATAAAGGGTGGAAGTTGGTGTAGATACCTTCCGGCCGGCCAACCGCTAAATACAAATCTTCCACGAATAACCTAGGTTCTTTCCGACACTGCTGCTTGCAGTTGTGGACGACACGAAGAGGTTACATGCAAAGGTATTGCACATGCTTAGAGTGCTCAAACCCAGCTTAGGTAACTGGGTAGCTGGGGTTATGGAAATATTATGGTATTGCTCATCTCAACATTGGCACCCCAGGACCGCGGTTTCGTCTTGGTTTGGTCTCATCAGGTGGAGATAGCCTGAGCTGAACTGGAAATCAGAGCCTAGTGGCTCACGGTTGACCCCATAAGCACTATGTCACTGAGATCAGCAAACAACGCTTGGTACAGCGGAAACCAATTCAAAGTTAGACTTGGATAATCCGCTGGGAGGTTTTGTTGCTACAAGCAGCCTCTATTGAGACCTCGGTTCACTTGAGGTGGAGCTCGGTCATTTTCATGTCACATACAGTCCTTGTGGTTGGAATGACCGTGGTCCACCTCAAGTAAACCGAGGTCTCAATAGTGGTTGCTTGTAGCAACCCAACCTCACAGCGGCTTATCCAATTCCAAATTTAAGATTACAGCTTACTTATTTTCCAGCCTTTTGCAAAGGCGCAAAAGATAACGATTGCACAGAAAACTAAAAAGCAACCAAACGGGATAGGACAGAGATAATCATGACCATATTAAGATCGAATTCCAAGCGAAGAATTGTAGGTCAGTAACAAAACCAAAAACATGCAAATGAACAGCTAGAAAACAGAAACAGTTTAGTCGTTATTCGCTTAACAAAGGTAAAGATACAGTGTCCAACAAGTAGAAACGTTACACCGGGATGAAGCGAGCTAACGCACGACTTTGACGGCTAGACATTTTCCATTTTTGGTTGGGCTGTGGAACAAAACTGGAACTACGCATATACATGCGTGTGAGAACTTGGTGAACCGTTGTCACGTGCTTTCTCGTCACTTCGTTCTTACTTCAGTAGGATCAATGCCTGATTACGACTTACCAGACGAGCACACCTGGCGAGGCGCAAAATGTGTAACGGGTACAGCGTGTAGCCATCAGGCACACGCCCAGTTCACGGTTGTGCAATAAGAGCATCTACGCGTGAGACTGAGACTGCACACACTGTCGTATCGTCGATTTGATGTGGACTTCGGAATGACGTACCGGATATTACCTCTGGCTGACTTCCTATCACCAAAACAACGTCTGTACTTGTGCGCACTAGGTAGCAATTGCAGACAGCGGTACAAGCTAATAGCACCGTATCTGAAGCGTATAGCTCAGCTTCTAAGCTTCGAACACTTATTGTTGAAATTACGGGGAGTATTTGCTTAAGACATTACTCGAAAAGCAATTGGTGTCAGGTTTCAAGAAATTCCTAGTCACCAACTTTGCAGACCTCAAAGGTGTGCGCAGCTGATTCGTACGTTGTACGATTGAAATATGTTGAATGTGCAGGCGTAAAGATGACGATGTTCAGGATGAGTGTTAGATACAATTTCCCATGATCCCTAACGATTCATGTATACCATCAATCTAATTTCAATATTTAGATATAATATAAATCGAACGCTAAGTAGATATAATTGAACCACACAGCCGCTACTCGAGTTACGCGAGAAACCTATTTTGCTCTGTAGTGTACCCAAAGTGTTAGCATCTAATGATAACGAAACTCCACACCATCTAGATGAGTGCAAACACATGCACGAAAATTCCCTTTTGTTGCAGAATTGTTCGGTTGACCGCAAGATTATGTACTTCTACTTACCGTAAAGGAAGAGAGCCGGAGATGTTGAAAATCGGTGTTCCATCTTGACAAGTCGTTATGTAACCTGTTTCATTGAGAGTATGGGCTGCCTTCAGAACTACAGAGAAACATGGCAAAGGACGAACTGCATCCATCCGACGGTTTCGCTAGCAGAATGTCACAAATAGTAAGCCTATTTGTCAAGGTGGTTCGCTAACCCATGTACCCAAACCCGTAACTCCCAACATGACTGCTGTTATGCATCAAAGAGCCAGCGCAATTTTGCGAATGAAATCTCATTGTATCAGGAACTGGTGCATAACTCTTCAACTGCAAAGCCTTCGGAAAACGACTAACTGCAAATCCTACATCGGTCAGAGTAAGTTCTCTCAATTTATTCTAGTCTCCGTAAATTCCTGGTGCATGGCAGAAATGGTAGAGGTTGACTAAGTAACTTGGCCAGTTCTCAAGTTCGCTATGCCTTAAAAGGGTTGGACTTCATCGCATTCACAGACAAATGGTTGTGCTGCGAAATAGCGAATACCGAGGAGCGCTAAGAGATGTTCATTTCCCGCAATGATCAAACCAGTAAAGGTGGTGAGGTGGTTTTCCCTGTAAGCACAGGTCACTGGTCAATGGTAAACTGCGGATAAAATATGCCGTGGCTTAAGATTTCCCCGTAAGATGGTGAGGGAGGATTTTCAAAAGTAAAGCAAAAACTACCAAAACTAGAAAACAGCCGAAGACAGTGAACTTACGCAGCAAACATTTGTAAGTCTGAATATTTCACATGTGGTTTTACACAACTTAAGAATTCACTGCCGTTGGTTTCCAAAGATGAACGGGTGTGGGTTGATATGGTATTTTTCTGAATGTGCGACGGTTCATGTGTGTTATAATGTGCCGTAACGCAGTCAGCGCATTATCGACAAGATCTTTGAACACAACTAATGTTGGGTTGAAACAAGAGGTACTGGGACTGGATTCCGTATGTGACAAAAACATATACAGAAGAAATTATGTTTACAGTCCAACCGGCTGTATTATTATGCCTGTTTAAGATATTACCTTGTCAGTCCGCTGTTGTGACTAATAAGTAGCGGTGTTTAGTGCTGCTTAAAATTTGGCAAACATTGATAAGATTACCTTGCAAATGCTGATAAAAACCGCTGAAATAATCCAAAAATACTCAGCTCGACGTTGGGGATTTTCCAAAACAGCTAGTTCCCGCTTTGGCAATGAGTGCCATTTTTGATTGCACATTCCACGTATGAGCATATGTATGCAGAATGCAGTCCGGAAAAAATAGATGTGTCAAAGTGGCCAAAAACTTCCTTTGAAACCTCAGGATTTGGCTGCTTATCTTTGATGCTAATGCCGATTGCTCCGTGGAACCAAGGACTTACCGGATCAGTACGCCGAGGTATTGCACCCGAAAACATTGCTGGAGATCCTGGTCGCCCTTCATATAGGTGGGAACTATTTATTTTCATAGATGGAGTACTCGAATTTTGGTCGGGATGAAATGAAGACAGATGTGGAGGGACCGTTCATAGATCATGTCGTCCTTTTGAAGCTGCATGTGGTAGCCTGAAGTTTTAATCCGCCTCCGAAGTATTAAGTAGTTGGCGTTAACCAAATAGTGGATAAGTGATTGAGCTCACTAGATGGTTATTGAAAATGAACATCTATCCATTTCTAGTACTCATCCACCTGGAGTAGTAGCACTTTACCTAAAATCGAACCGAAATACTTGCGTGAACACGCTCCCAAGGACCATCAAGTAGCCCCCAAGAGTGAATCGAGCCGGCTGGTTTGTCTTTCTGATAGTGTTGTCACATACCGCATGCGTTCAACAGAGCTCCGATATCTCGAGCTATCGCCGGCTACCAACAGTAGCCTCTGGCCAGAGCACTCAAGCGGACGACTTCTGAATTAGCATCATATAATTCTCTCACTACGGCTGGTCTGAGAGCAGACGGAATAACGATCCGAGATCCACGCATGATACATCCTTCATGCACACTGATCTCCAATCGGCAACTGAAGAACGGATGTAGGACCTCAGTGGATCGGGAATCTCAACGGCGTAACATCAAACGTTTCACAGTTGACTGGATCGGGTCTCGGTCTTTAGCTCTCCTAACCATGTCGCTGGATATTGGAGTGGTGTCTAGGTGATGTACTAACTAGACGAACTCGCCAAGCGCTCCACCTTGCTCGTTACTTTGCACTTCCTGTGGCAATCTACTGAGAGCATCGGCTACATTATTGTGGGAACCAGAGGTGTATCGAATTCGATAGTTGTAAGCGAAAAGGATGAGTGCCCAGTGTATCATACGGCAGGCATTAATTTGTTCCATACCTTGTCCCTCATCAAACAGTGAAATCAATGGTTTATGATCAGTCTGTATCTCAAACCGATTGCCCCACAACTATCGGTGGAAGCGCTTAATTCCAAATATCACGGTCATTGCCACTTTGTCCAGCTGTGCGTAATTCTTCTCAACGGCCTGTAGTGTTCGAGATGCGAAAGCATCAGGACGGATGGTTCCATTGTGAATTTGATGTTCTAGGACTGCTCCCACTCCAACCGGTGAGGCATCACATTGTAAGACGAGAGGTTTGTTTGGATCATAGTGCACTAGTACAAGTGAAGAAACAAGTAGATTCTTCGCCTTCAAAACTGCGTGTTCCTCTTTCCTTGTTCATGACCACTTGGCATCTTTCTTAAACAAAACTTGAAGAGGTGCGATCACAGAGGCCAGGTTGGGCAAGAAACGAAGGTAGTGTGAAAGCTTCCTACTGAACGGAAGTAACTGTGCTTCGTTGTGTGGACTAGGTGCACTAATGATGGTCTCCAGCTTGTCTCTTTGTGCATGCAATCCGATTTTATCTAGTCGATATCCAGGATGATCAACGGAATCAACTACGAAAACATATTTGGAACTCTTCCAACGCAACCTGTTTTCGGACACTCTGTGCAGGACATTATGCAGGGTGCACAAACGGTCTACTTCTGTCTTGCCCGTCAGTAGTATGTCGTCAAGGTATGCACAGATATTCGGTATATCCCCGGGGCAGAGTTAGTTCCAAATGGGAGTCTAGTGTATTCAAATAAAGCCAAATGTGTGCTAATCGTACTAAACGGGCGAGAATCGTCATCCAATTCCACTTGGCAATAAGAGTGACTTAAATCAAGCTTAGCGAACTTGACCCGACCAGATAAAGTGGCATATAACTCTTCAATTTTTGCTAACGGGTAACGGTCCATGAGAGTGCAGCGATTCCCTGTTAGTTTATAATCACCGCAAATCCACACACTGCCATCTGGTTTAAGCACAGGGACTATCGGTGCTGCCCATTCGGATTGCTGAAACATTACGATTGTACCTCCGTGCTGGAGCCGTTTGAATTCTTTCTTAACCTTTGACCGTAGAGAATAAGGTAGTGTTCTAGCCTTGAGGAATTTTGGCATGCTAGCATCCGACTTATGGATTTTGGCTTTATAAGTGCTGAGCTTCCCAAACTGGTGTTCGTTAAATACCTGTGGGTATGGTTTTAGGACCAAGTCGACGGTTTTCACCCCTACGGAGTTGCTTACCTTCAGCGCATGCAGTAACTGTTTCATCCAATCACGCACTAGGAACAACATGAAGCATTAAGTTGTGCAATCTCCCCTGATTTGAACTAGCACATGACCTTTTCCTAGTAGGTCTATGATCTCCCTCCTATAAGTTTTGAAAACTTTATCACTCAATTCCACATTAGATAATGGTGAAAGTGCATTCTGGTCTATCAATGTCATTGCTGAGCCGGTGCCTAAATCAAATAAAACAGACTGACCAGTAACAACAAGCGTGATCATATACGCAGGTACTTTGGTCATGTTTGAACAATTCGCAAATACATGGTTCAAAAAATTTAACTATGAATCACATGACTCACCGTCGTTTTCGTTTAGCGATTTAATCAAAACTTGTGGTGGTAGGGAACGGGACACACGAGTCAAATGGCCAAGTTTGCCGCACTTACTGCACTTCGTACTCAAGTGAGGGCACTGGTGGGGGGAAGTGCGTTGACCACCGCATCGGTAGCACATAAACTTCCGCACAGTATTCTCAGAAGAAAAAAATCGAGTTAGTTTGTGCACAGTTTCTGCAGGCTGAACGGGGTTAGAAGTGGACAAATAAAATTTCAGATGTTCCCTCTGCCCAACAATGTTGCAAGCTGTTTCCCAAGGAAGAGTTTCTTCTTCCTGGGATAATAGTATTTCCCTTGCTCTAGAATTCCAGCTATCAAGCACTGAATTTTCACGAAGTTTTCCAGATGCTTCGAAAGGAGTATGTTGTAACGACACACTGGGGTAGCTTGGTGAATGCGTGCAACAAAATTCTTTACGCTTTCTCCATGCTGCTGTTGTAAATTCAAGAACTAATAGAGAGCAGAAAAGGCGCTCTTCTGAATTCTCTATAATTCCTCAATTATTTGAGGAGATCCCGGATTTAACGATTAAGTTCATTGCATCGAAATGTCTTTGTCCTTCGAAATCAAGTGCGTGGCGGAACAACATATCCAGTGAGTTTCTGACAGTGTGATGGAAGGATTCAACAACGTGAAAAGAGTCAGTTTATGTTGGAACGAAATTTTCCATTGAATCCATGTTTGTAAGGAAAGTTTTTCAGAGAAATAAGAGACCCGCAAGTGGGTTCTTATTGCCCGTTGCTATTTTGTTACGAACCAATCGTGTATTCCTAATCTGTTTAGACGTAGGAAAAACACCAAAACCGGATGGTACGTGTGAAACTGTGCTCTGCTCCTAACTGGAGCCATAAAGGACCAAAACGAACCAATGATAGAGACCAGTCATCAAACGCACTATAGTCATGTGATTGGGCGCGTGTAATTAGTTTGTGTAGCATGATGCATAACTTGTGGATGTCCGTAACATCTTACAGTTGACCAGGCCAACATATGTTACAAAGTTAATTGATAGCTCAATTCAACTGGATAAAAGCCGCGAACCGCGAGTTATGCGCGTTGTCTCGGACACTTTTTCCAAGAATCGGTGGAGTTGAGCAACCTCAGTGACCTTGGAATCGTCCAGCCAAAAAATTTCAAAACCCTCAAATAAAATTGATAGACTTGCAGTAGTTAGCGCAACAACGATGTTTCGGGGGAGAGCGTCGACGGTCAGTTCAAAGTCCCCGCACAATGTAACCACGTTCGTCAAGGTAAGACATTAAGGCGTCAGAAATCATAGCTTCCATAACTTTCGAAGCACTGGAAGAAGAGTCACTGGACGGTAGTTAGCTTGGTCGAAACGACTGCCTCCTTCTTAACTTGGAGTTATTATTCCATGTTTCCTTGTTTTAGGCACATGCATCTCGTTAAGACATTACTGAAAGAATCGAGCAAGGGATTCAGCCAATTTCTTGACTCCAACGGCAAGCGCCTTCGGGCGTATATTCTCAATGCTTGGAGAGCTGAGGGAAAGCATTGATAACAATTTTCTTTTCATAGTGTTTGCCGTGAAGTAGATATGAGTAAGTCTTGGTGGTGGTACAGTACCTTTTGACGGGTCAGAACACCACGGAACACAATGCAAATTTGGCGCGCGGTGCCGTTGCAAAGCATTTGCTGCTACTTTGGTGGCCCGGGCCAGTCCATCCAGTAATAAGTGGAGCAAATCCCTCGCTCATCTTTCGAAGGCTATGCACGTAGTTATACATGAGTTTATGATTCGAAACAAATCATGCTGGTAATACCGTTTTATGTGCAACTTTGTCCTCCCGCACTAGTTGCATATTATGGTTACGGTGGACGACGTAGATCCTACAGCTGTTAGATCTCAGGTCGGTTTTGTGAGTTTGCAATACTGCATTTCGAGTCGCACTGCATTTTCGTGTCCTGCTCGGTGCAAACTAGATCAGAATGCTGGAACCGATAGCCTTAGTTTGGGATGCCTCGGCAACGAATGTTTCCCAGACAATAACCGGTGTCACCTTGACTATGAAATACCAGTTAGTAGTTCCCAGTAGCCAGGCTAATGTGTCGCAAAATGTTAGGGTCCGCTTCGCTTGGCTATTCTCACTTGGGCTTCCTGCATAGCAAATGTACATGCATAGCAGGGTTGCATGATCACTGTGGCCCAGAGGTGTATCAATGAGCTGCCTCTCGATCATGAGCTCTTGGTTGATGCATGTCTGGCTTATCGGCCTCTCCGAACATATCAGGAGTGTTTACGTTGTCATAAGTAGGGAAACTAGCGACAAGCTCTTGCAGATCATCAGTGAAGTGTGCTGTAGTAATGGCTGGCGATTCCAGAGTGTGTATGGGGAAGTTCCGATGAATGAAGTTGTTGTTGTTGAAGTTGAAATGAAGTTGTACCTCTTGTTGATCACATCCAACAGTGCTGTTTGGGAGTGCTTGAGTATTTTTATAGAAGGCACAGGAAAATATATGTAGGAATGGCGTTATATATCGATGTCTCGTTTAATTTTAAGATGCAGTAGTTAGTTAAAAGCCATGAGATTTTAAGAGTATCGCGCTTTCCGTCAGCATGACTGACCGATAATGTGTCACAGAGTGACCGTTTATTCGCCTCAGACAGTCCCAGTTAGATGAATTTGGGAAGGATTTTGGTTATTTGGAAAGCGTTTTCGGTTTCAGTTTTCTCAGCCATTCGTCAAGATACCTCAAGCACTATCTCGATGAGGTGTTCATTTCAATCCTGTGAAAATATGGGATAATAATCCGAACTTATAATTAGGTAGTTATTCCTACTCAATTGATTGCAGTCCAGTAACTCTTCTTCCAGTTATTTCAAACCTTGTGGAGGATACCATTACTGTCGTGATCATCACTTACTTGTGCGCCTTTAGCTACATTGCGCATCAGCTTCCTTAAAAATGGATCATCCACTGCCAGGCTACTTCCAGCATTAGCAATTTAGACCTAAGCAGTGGATGACTTTTTATGAGTTGATGCTCTCTACCTCTACTTAGTTAAGATATTCCACCGGCTGGACCACTGCATTCTTGTCTAGATTCACGG